>PVJA010021229.1:0-35816 GCA_004027025.1 Myocastor coypus
TACTCCATAGCCAACTCATCAAGCCTGGGGGTAGGACCAGTGCAGCCTGTGGTGCTGGGGATCAAACCTGGTTCTTGTGTTTGACTAAGCAGTTGCTTATTCTACTGAGCTATCTCACCAGCCATCTCCCTATAGGGATTTAGAGGCACATCATACAGTAGTGTAACTATTGTTTTGTCTAAAATATGTCATTCAGAACAAACTTAAGAGAAAGAAATTCTAATGTACTTACCTATATTTTTGCTTAACTCTGTCTTCCTTCGTGTTATTCTATACATTTTCCTTTTCTTTCTGCTTAGGGGACTTGTTCTAGCCATCCTCAAGATGAATTTTTTGCTGCACTTTTTTTTTAGTTTTCCTTCGTCAGACAGTATCTTCATTTCATCTTCCCTCTTGGAGATAGATTTGTGGGCTAAGAAAGTCTTCCTGTTTTTTTTTAAAGCCTTTGGTAAACAATATGCTTCTTTTTGGCCTTTATGGTTTATGATAAGAAATCTGTCATTTGAATTGTCTTTCCCCTCTGGCGAGGTTTTGGTTTCTGGGACTGCTATTGTGGTTTAATTTTCTGTTGTTTGGGGTGTTTGTTTGTAGTTCTCAAAAGTTTAATTTTGATGTGCTCTGTCAGGTTTCTTCATAGTTATCCTGCTTGGGATTCCTTCAGTATCTTAACTTTTGGTGTTTAACCTCTTGTGAGTTTGGGAAACTTTTTAATGTTTGTGGTTGCTTCTTCAACCCAAACCTCTTTTTCCTTTTCCACAGCATACGTGTGAGATCTTCTATTTTAATTCTAACTAGGCTTTGAGGCCCTCATTACATTTTTTTCCAGCCATTTTTCTCTCTGTTCTTCTAATTGAGTAATTTCTGTTGCTCTCAATCGTAGTTAATGGATTATTTTTTCTTATTTTTTTCCAATCAAATTTTAGATATACGTAATGACCAGAGAATTTATACTTGTACATGACATAACTTGATTCTTTTTTCCCATCCCCTTGCCCTCCCTTCAACCCTCTTCCCCTATCCACTTACAAAAGGTTTGTTTCCAGTTTTTTCCTTCTTTTCTCATTTTTAAAACTTTTCTCCTCAGTCCTTCTCCCCTCTTCTCTCCCTTGGTCCTCTCCCCATTTGAACATTTTCTTCCTATTTCATAACATTGTGTGCTGTTTACACATGTGTACAGTTTATTTCACTAAAAGAGTGTAGGCTCAAGGTACATCCATTTACCTAGAAAACAGTCTGTTTATCTCTGGATAGAACCCCATTTTGGAAAACCCCACATCTTTATCCACAGTTGATGAGTATTCGTGGTGTTTCCAAGATTTGGCCATTACTGACTGTGTCACTGTGAACGTGAATGTGCATATACTGCTGTGGTGTGATGCTTTTAATTCTTTTGAGAAGACACCAGTAAGAATAGCTGGATCAAATAGAACCTCTAGTCCTAGTTTTTTCAGGAGTCTTCACACTGATCTCCACAGTGGTTGCCCCAGTCTACACAGCCAGCAACAATGGAAAAAAGCTTTGTTTTCTTCCATAGTCCCTCCAGCTATTGGCTGACTTCATGATGCTAGGCATTCTTTCTGGGGTGAGATGAAATCTCAGTGTTGTTTTAATTTTCATCTCTCAAATAACCATTGATGCTGAAATTTTTTCACATTTATTTTCTTTTGTACTTTGTCTGGTCTTAGAAGTGCACACACTGGTTTGATTATTATATCTTCATAAGTTTTGAAATTAGAGTGTCTGAGTCTTCTAATTTGTTCTTTTTCAGAATTATTTTGATTATTTGGGGTTCCTTGCTATTCGTATGAATTTTATTATCAGTTGTGTGAATCTGTTGATCATTTTGAGGAGCATTGTTCTCATAACATTATCAAGTCTCCATGCAAGTTCTCTTTCCATCTATTTAGATCAATGATATTTGTAGTTTTCAGTCTGTAAGTCCTAAGTTTCTAAGTATTCACTCTTTTAAATTCTGTTATAAGTACAATAATGTTTAAATTCCATTTTTAGAAAACTTATTGCTAGTTTACAGAAATGTACCTGATCATTGTATATTGATCTTGCGTCATGCAACCTTGGCAAACTTAGCAGCTCAGGGCTGGTTTCCTTAGGATTTTTCAGTAGTTCTATAAGCAAGGTCATGTGATCTGAAACTAGGGATAGTTTTGCTCCTTCTTTTATAACCTGAAGGAACTAACAGTTCCTGTTTGGCCTTGGGTTCTGCCACAAGGGATGTCCTATGAGTGAGGAAATACTGGGGTCCCATGCATCAGCAGAGGCTTACAGAGAGATACCTGTGAGCTCAGGAGGAAGGGCATTTGCTCCTTAGTGTAAGCAGAGAGCACCAGGGGGCAGCACTGGAATGTGCAGGGTCACAATGTATACCATGGGCCATGATGCAGGTGAGTCTCTAAGTTATCCTCTGGGGAGGTATTATGGTTTGTGTCTAGTTTTCCCCCAAAAGCCTCAGGCAGTTATGGAAAGGACTTCTAGAGTTTGTGAATAATTCATGATTCAGTGCTGGGATTATGGGTATGAGTGCCATACTCAGCCAGGGGTGGACAGCCTGAATGTAACATAAGAGAGGCAGAGGCAAACTTGCTCTCTGTTGTCACTGCCACTACTTCTCCCTTTGCTCTTGCTGTTTTGTTGTTTTCCACCACCATTAACAGCTGCCTTCTTCCATGTGCCAGTCTGCCTTGGAGCCAGCTGAGTATGGACTGAAACCTCCACAGATTGTGAGCTAAGTATGTCCTTCCTTAATTCTGGGTGTTGGATATTTGGTCCCAGCAACAAGAGAAAAATAACAGAGACATGAGAGTAGTGGTCACACTAGCATTTTGCTGTGAAAGAACTGGGTAGATGCACTGTGGGGAAGAAAGGATGCTGCTTGCATTGCTCCATGGTAGCACCCTAAGCACTTAGAGTTACAGCATCAGAAAATCCAACACCAACTGAGAAGGTGCTCTGCAACTCTTGAAGTCACCTAGCAACTCTCTGTGCAGTATGGAGGGGCCAGAACAACTAGAGGAAAGAGATCCCTATTACAAACTTCTTCCGGCTTTTTCCTTTCCAGTTGGAGTTGATTTAGAAGGCACACCTTGCACATGTAGCTGGAGGAAATGGAGACAGTGTATTCAATCTTTAGCTGTGGTCATTGGTCTGGTATCCATGTTTGTTGCAGTTCAACTGTGTGTGTATGAATTACAGAAACTGAAAGTTGGAAAACACGCCAAGACTTGGCATATAGCTGGCATCTTTTTACAGTTGACTATATATTACTATGACCAATACCACCATACTTAGTACATTATACATAACCTGAACTACAAAAAACAATAAGCATTCTTTGAATAATATGTACAATTTGAGTAGCTGGAGAGCTTTGAAATGTCCTAGCATTGCAGTATGTATGGATACCTGCAGATGATGCTAAGAAGCTTCTGTCATTTACAACGTTATGGGATTCCTTGCTAATTATCTGGCTAATGGAGATACAAATCTGGCATTAATCCTTAAAGCCAACGATAGGCTGAAACATTCCCTCTTTTATAGTACTGTTCACCATAGGCTATGGGAGAAAGTTTAGCTCCCTAGGTGTAAACCGGATGTACTGTAATATATAGCCATTGGACCATTCTCTGTCATTGCTGCTTTCATCTCTGAACTTTGTGGTATACATAATGAAGACAGTTGTAGCTTTTCAAATGCTTGGACTTACGGTCCTTGGTTATGACAACTAATGTTACAGTTGTTTGCCATGTATTGCCTCCTAATTTATAAAATAAGAAATGAAGAATCAAGCCAAATCCAATTTTCTCTATGTAAGGTTGGTGGGGGGCATTATTTCATTTGGGCAGTCAGTAGTTTTTCCTTTGATAGTGAAGTCTGGTTTTGTTTCCGAAAGCCAGTCATGACAGTAGCAACGACAAATGCTGTGGCCACAGGAGACCAGGACTTTACTTTCTGTGTTGAAATGTTCTTACTTCTATTGCTTCTCACTGCATGCTCTCAGCAAACCTTCTGTCTAAGAAGCAGGTGAGGGCTCCTACCTTGATTCTTTTCTTGCCATGCAGTATGCTTCAGGTATCAGACATGGTATTTCTGAACAAGCAAGGTGTATTGGACAGCTGGGGAACTCCATCACCTCTGCTATCCACAAGGCTTCTGTTGCTTTTTCTCATTTTCTATGTAGATAGAAACAGCTTATTGTGGAAGCAGGACAAGTAAGAGCTTGACCTCCAAAGGCCGCCCTGTGCAAAACCTCTGTGCCAGCTCTTTTCTTTGGTTCACGTCATTCATATTGTGCTTTGTAATTTTTATTAAGGGAAAATTCTGGCAGAAGTATGAATCAGCGCACCAGTGTGAGCTCCAAATTAAAATTAGTGAATTTATTTGCCAGTCTAGATTCTTATTGTTTGTCATTATATACTTTTTTTTTTTTTTTTTTCTTTTTTGTTTTTTGTTTTTTGTTGTTTGAGGTACTGGGCATTGAACTCAGGACCTTGCTCTTGCCAGGCAAACACTTATTCTATTGAGCTATCGCCCTGCTCTGTTATCATATACTTCTCATTTTTATCTTTTAAAGGAGAAATAATATTTTGACCCTGGCTTGAAAAATCCCTTTCTCTGGCTAAGCTTGTGTAGTAGAACAAACTTCCAAAGATATTTCCCAGTGCATTACAAATTGATCTTTAAAATTTATTTCAAAATCACTTTTATTTCTACTGCCGTTGATTTTATTTTTTAAAGGAAAATTTATAATTTGTCATTTTTCACATACTCACCTATGTCACACAAGTATTATGTCTTTGGGGTGCTCTAAGTGCTCTATCATGGCACCCCACCAGATCTCTGCCCAGGGTTCTGCCTTTTGAAGATCAGGGCTGGACTAAGCACTTTTCCCTCTTAGTATTTTTAGAAAACTGGAGTATCTTACTGAAAAGTTGTTTGTTATTAATTTTTATTTATGAGTCCATTAAATTAATAAATAAATATATATATATATATATATATATATATATATATATATATATCATGTTACACATAGAAAAACAGGACCAATAAAAGGTGCATATTAGGCCAGGGCTCGCTAGAAACTCATTTGACATAGTGCTCAGGTCTGGCGTGTGAGTGGAATTTCATCCATCAGACAGGCCTGGTGTGAAACCCTATAGCAGAACTCCCTGTAGAGAGGCTAGAGGCAAGACCCACCCACAGAGTGGCATAGCAGGTTCACCTCCAAGGACTGCAGCAGGAAAAAGTGGAGCACAGCAGCCAGACCCAAGCCACACCCAAATGGATGACTTTGAACTTGGTAGATCTGGACCTGGTGCTACACCAAAGGTCAGAAGACAGTGCTATACAAAATGGCAAAGAGAAGAAGGAAAATGCCTTCTCAGGCCCTGAGCCCACCCAGAACAAATTCAAGAGACACTAGCATAGAAGAAATTGGAAATCACACATCTAAGATCTCTGAAATAATAGTGTCTGAAGTAAAGAAACAACTGCAGAAAGATACAGAGGAAATGAGGTCAGAAATGATTTCTGAAGTAAAAAGAAATGATAACCTCAATGAAAGAAGTAGTAAGTGCTTCTAAAGAAGATATTGATTAAAAAAAAGAGGAGAATAGAAAAATGATGGAATCCTTGAATGAGCAATATAGGAAAGAAATAGAATGCATGAAGCAGATTCAAAGAGATATACAGGAAATTAAAACTTCAACTACAAGCTGGCAAAACCATTTAAGACCTTAAAGACACCATTGCAGCTAATTAAAAGGTAAGAAAAGATCTCTTAAAACAACTAGAAAGCAGGAAAAAATAATTCAACATCTGTAAGATGATGCAAAGATGAACAAAGTAAGACTAACAAGCATCAACGAGAAAGGAGTCAATATAAATGGTATAAAAAGAATATGGACAGGGTAATAGCAAAAAACTTCCTAAATATGGAGAAACAATCTGACATTCAGTAACTGAAGCATCTAGAACTCAAAATAACATCAACACAATTAAAACCAAACCCAGACATATAATAATCAAGATTCTAGAAATTCAGCACAGGAATGATATAGTAAAAGCTGCTAGAGAAAAGAAACAGATCACATTTAAAGGAAAACCCATTAGTATATGGCAGATTTCTCTTTACAAACCATCAGGAACATGGAGCAAAGTACTTCAAGTCTTGCAAGAAAATAAATTCCAACCCATACTGATGTACCCTGCAAAACTCTCTTTTAAGTATGTTGGAGAAGTGAAATATTTCCATGACAAAGAATAACTAAAGAATTTCATAATGACAAAGCTAACCTTACATAGACTATTAAAAGATATCAGAAATAGGGATCAAAATGACCACCACTCCATGAAGGAGAATAGAAAGAATGCACCAAATAGGGCAAACAGTTACACACAGGAGAAAAAGAGGTATACAACAGCAGTCTTTCAATTATTCTTTTGTATACAGCAGCAAAATATGTCCATCAGCATATTCTATAAATGCACCCTATGGGTCATGATTTATATTCTATAAATGCACCCTATGGGTCATGATTCTGTCTAGGTCTACAGGGTGGATATCAAGGAAATAGCAGTAGCTCAGTCACACAAGTGACAGCTGGCCACCAGTAAGCGTTGTGGACACTCTCCATATCCACGACATACTAGAACTTTGTGATATGTCCTATTCCCGAAAAGTTAGAAGTTCTGGTCATATATTTACGATTCTAGTCTTTATGTTATGTTTTATTCTTAGTCATTCTTTACTGCCATGAAAACATTTCTTAGTTGATATTTTTGTATATATTAAGCTATTCAAATACTATGTGATTAGCCAAGTGTGGTGGCACACTCCTGTAATCCCACTTGGGAAGCTGAGGTAGGAAGATTGGTTTGAGTTTGAGACCAGCCTGAGCTACAAAAGTAAACTTAAGGCCACCCTGAGCTGCATAGCAAGACCCTGTCTCAAAAAGACAAAAAAAAAAAAAAAAAAAAGCAAATATTATGTGAGTACTCTGAATTGATCACAGATTCATACATATGAGACACAACATTCTAGCCTCTTAGTTGGACTCACAATTTAATCTTAATTTTGGAATATTGTTTTGAAATATTTAATGAATTAAAATTTAATTAATTTTCTCAATATTGTTTAATTTTTGTTTTATGATTTATACTATATCTTTGATTGACAATCTACTTATAAGACATTGTATAGGGGCTGGGGAGATAGCTCCATGGTACAAGTGCCTGCCTGGCAAATGTAAAGTTGTGAGTTTGAACCCCGGTCCTGCAAAAAAAAAGGTATATTTTCTCCTAGTATTACAAACTTTAAAAAATACATTTTGATTTTTCCATTGACATGTTCTTCCTTGTCTTTTACACACACACACACACACACACACACACACACACAGGAAAAATATGTATATAGCCAGACATAAGATTGTACTGTTCTGTAAAAATCTTCAGTGACCTTTTAAATGGGTTCATTTGAAATATTTTACATAGTCCTGCATAACTACCATTTTGAGAGCTCTCTATTCTTTACCCAGGACCATACAGCAACTTCTCTTGCCTTCTGGATTATGGTCTTTGTTATTTTGTATATGCTGTGTTTGGAGATACTAGAATATTTTGAGTTCATATAACTGAAAAATATTTTACTTTTAGTTTTCAAAGAGATGTTTACTAAGTGTGAAATTACATGGGGACAGATTTTTTTAATTTCAGTCCTTTGAATTAATTAGTTTCTTACCGGCTTGCTCTTTTTTTCCTAATGTGGAATAGGATGCTATTTAACTTTTGCTCCTCCGTAGCTAATATATATTTTTATGTATATGCTTTAATGATTTTTTCTTTACAATTAGTTTTGTACAGTTTCATTTTTGTGTATCTTGGTATGATTTTATTTATGTTTCTTGTGCACAAGGTTCATTTTTCTTGGAAATGTGCTATAATTTCAAACTAAATTTAGATATTTTAAATCTTTAAATATTTATGGCCTACCCCTTTCTACTTTGAGAATTCTAATTATATGAATATAAATTTCTTGATTTTGGAACAACGTTAACTATTATATGACTATCTGTAAATTCCTTCATTTTTATTTTAGATAATACTCCCTTGTCCTCAGAAAGCTAAAAAGTCAAGTAGCCAGAGCATGAGGAAACTATGAAAACTTTTAAACCTGAGGTGTTTAGAGCTGGCTGGATGTTACATTTAGTTCTCTGTTCTTTTAGGAGGCCATTTACTTTAACAGTTGTTAAGTGTCTGGATTCTAAAGACAGACTGCCTAAACTCCTAGTGTTGCTGCTTACTCATGTGCCCTTGGATAAGATGCCTACTCTCTGTGCTTCAGGGTTCCCCTACTCCCTGAAATATAGGAAAATAGAAATGCAGTTTTATAGTGTCATTGCAGGAATTAAATGAGAGAATGCCAGTAAGGTGCTGGAACCATGCCAGGGTTGAATCTGCTGTGTATTGTGTACAGTGTTTACCATCAGATGGTACAAAGGAGGCCGAGTATCAAAAGGAAATCTGGAATGAGAGATAGATGGTGGGACATTGGGATTAGGACCTCTTCAGCGAAAGAGTAAATATAATGGATGAGACAAGCTAGAGAAGGTTATATTTGCTCACAGTCCATGAGCAAAAGTGAAGTTAGAGAAAGTACAGACCTAAGGAGAAAGCTTATCCCAGACACTGATCAAATAAAAATAAATTAAGATAACAGTGAATTGTTGTAGAATGGCAGTGATTATTTCCATTAACTGAAATCTCTTTTGACGGAAGTGGAAAAACCAATTAAGTCATGCCTTATTAATGGAAATATAAATCGGTATAGTTTTGGGGGGGTTGGACACTGAGTGGGAAAATAAGTTAAAGATCTTTAAATATTCTTACCCTAAATTATTCTTTGATTCTACTTTTAGGTCCTTATACTGTTGAAAAGCAATGTAAATTTACAGCAGAAAAACTCAAAATGAATCATGGCTGATCTATACACTGTTACTGGTACTCAAATTGGCACTTGTTTGGAAGCTGATCACAGAACCCTAAGTCCATGGGTATTCACAGTTTTTATGACTGTTCTTTTAAGCTCTATAAAATGAATCTTCTTTATTCATGAAGAAATGTTAATTCAGGCTCTACTGTAGGGTACAGGAACCTGAACTCTGTGAGTGCTTATCCTGTGATGTAATGCCTCATGCCCCTTAAATCGACCACTCCTGCCAGTCCCATTTGCAGGCAATCACTTAACTGTTTTCTGTTTTTGTTATTAATTAGAGAGATGTTTTAAATTACAATAGCCAGTACTAAAATAGGTTAGCAGCACTTTTTTAATATTCCTGCGAGTGTAAACTTGGTGCATCGTATTTAGAGGACATTGTCTCTCCCTGCCTTCCTCTGTCCCTCCCTTTGTCCTTCCTTCCCTTGCTCTCAGCCCCTCCCATTCTTTCCTTTCCCCTCCCTCTCTCTGTGGATGGAACCCAGAGCCTCATACATGTCTAGGCAGGCAAGTCTTGCTATACTTGCAGCTGTCTGAAATTGCCAAAAGAAACAGTTCATATAATGAGGTAGTGTTTTTAAAGTTGGTAGCAAAGTATATTTGAGAACAGTAAGGTTTGTATGATGTTTCTGTGTTGCAAGTTTTCAACTAAACAACTTGCAACAACTAAAAATTACATAGCTAAAAATGAACTAAAATCATATTTAAAGCAAAAAATGAAGTATAATTTCCTCTGATTGGATTAGATTTATCTGTATTTTTTCTAGTTCATACATTTCTTTTAAAAATTTCTTTCTTGTTATAAAAAGTAATACTTGTTACTGTTAGTAAATGCTTCTTGTAACTTGGAAACGACTACAAAAGTATAAAAACATAAAACTGGACTGATACACTACTTTAAATTAAGCTCTTTCAGCTTTTAAAAACGCAAAACTTTTTAATGCTTTAATATCATCAGGATAAAGTGCCCCTGGGATTTGGTTTCTGCTGCTTCTGGTTTCTTGCTTGGCAGTTTTCACCTCCCTCTTTAGGTGCTGGTGACAGGGAATGGGCCTGAGGGTACTTGGAGCAACCAGTCTGTCCTTTGCCCATGCTGTCCATCTTCCCACAATTCTCTTCCTCCTTTAGCTCCTTGAAATTTACTCAGTGTAATTTCCAGCAAGCTTGTCCTGAGCTCCTTTTTAGTAGCATTTCCCCTGTTCACTCTTACTACTCTCCTGGACTATTTCTAGTGGGGCATTAGTACATTGTTTTATTTCTTTTCATTTTCACATCCCATCAGGCTCAGCATGACTTGAAGAGAGGAACCTATTGGTTGGCACAGTGTCTAGAAGACAGCAGAGAGAACTGAACTATAAGAGTGACAGAGAAAGAGAGAGAGAGAGAGAGAGAGAGAGAGAGAGAGAGAGAGAGAGAGAGAGAGTGTGTGTGTGTGTATACACATTTGGGCAATGAAAATTAAAAGTGTATTAAGAGTGTAGAGTATGAAAAAAAGTGATTATATAAATATAACTGGATACTCTATATCATGGAATCTTTATAAGGAATTTAGCAGGTGGGGATAGATGAATAAGAAGTATTATGAAAGACTTCTTATATAATCCTAAGAAGTTTGGATTCTGTAGTATCAGATGGGGAAGCAGTGAAAGACTTTGAATAGCCCAGCCTTGGCAATACAAAGCTGATTCCACTTTACTCCAAAGAACATACCAATTTGATGTTTCCCAAGTGCATTGCCTGGGTGAAGAATCCAGAAACTATTTAAGAGGCTCCTGCATACCAAGTGAGTATGGAACCAGCCATATCAAAACTAGTAGAGAAATTCAATATTTTTTACACCTTAATCCCAGTCTCTTGGCACAGTGCCATACTGACAAGACAGCCTCCTCTCAGGTCCCACCTTCTCCATGAAAAGGGAACAATATCATGCATTTGATAACCCCACTTTTCTAAAAATTATTCAGAGGTTTGGCTTCTGCTTAGCCTGTCTCGGGGTTTAGGTGGGGTGTGACATACTACAGATATCTCAGACCAGAGAGAAAGGAGCTGATTTTTGGTTACCCTAATGTTTCTTCTGGTATAGAGTTAACAGTTAAAAAAAACCCAGCATCCAGCATCTTTTTGGGGAGACAGAGAGTACATTGTGAGTACAGTGACTCTACTTACAATCCTGATACAACTTTCAGGATTCTTAGACAAGTGTGGTCATCTGGGAACCAAGAGCAAAGAAAACAAGTTAGACTAACACAGAGATTTGAGAGGTACCACGAAGCCTGGCTGTCTTAGTTACTTTTTACTCATTGCTGGGACAAATATCCGACACTCAAAATGAAGGAAGGAAAGGCTTATTTAGCTCACAGTTACTGGAGGTTTCAGTCCATATGCAGCTGGCCCAAGGCTGAGTGAAACAAGACAGAGAGCATCCAGTTCATGGCAGCGGAACAGCATAAAATGGTGGCAGAGGCAGCCAATCAATCAGGGCAGCAGAACAACAGCAACAGCTCGAGTGTGTCTTTCTGTCTCTCTTTATATTATATTCAGGCTTTCTGCCTTAGGCTACACCCATAATCCCAGAAGTACTTCGACCCATAATCCCATCAGTACTAAAACCCATAATCCCAGGGATCATGGAATTATGATCCCTGGGATTATGATCCCCAAACTCTAGAAGTCCCCGCCCAATGACTACATGAGGCTTTGTGGGGACAACTAGACATGAACCATAACACTGGCCATGCGGGTTGGTAAGAATATTTTCTAGTATGAGGTCAGTCTGTGAAGATTGGAACAGAATGACTGTTTTGTTTATCATACTTATACTAACACATAGAATCAAGGGAAATAAAGAAATAGAAATATTTTCTGTGTAAGAAAATGAGATAAGGGTGGGGGTATAGTTCAGGGGTATAAGCGCATGCTTGGCCAGCGCAAGGTCCTGAGTTTGATTCCCAGTACCGGAAAAAAAAAAAAGAAAAGAAAAGAAAAGGAAGAAGACGGACAGAAAGGAAAGAAAAGAAGATAAATTTCCAGAGACTGGCCCTTAATGAAATGGGATATGTTATTTTTATGACAGAGTATTCAAAATAACCCTCTTAGAGGTAGTCACTGGAGTCAGGAGAGCAATTCATGAATCAAGTGGGAATCCCAATGAAAACAATTTCAAACTTTTTAAAAAAATATCAAATATTCCTGAAATCTTGGCACTTGGGAGTCTCAGGCAGGAGAATTGCCACAGTTTGAGGCCAACCTGGGTTACATGGTGAATTTGAGGCCTAGCTGGACTGCATAGTAAGACCCTGTCTGAAAAAACTAAAACCAAAACAGAACAATCAGAAACCAGAAATGGAAATCATAGAAATGAAGAATACAGTAACAGAACTGAAGATATTGTTCGAAAGATGCAAAATCATGCAAGATCAAGCAAATGAAAGGCCATTACAAATCAGGCAGAGAATAAGTTAGCCTCTAACATTTTGGAAAAGCTTTGACATAAAATAAGCTTGCATATAAAACATGGGGAATTCTGGTTATAACTACTGAACATGCTGTTTTTCTGGGCTTCTTAAATTCTTTACCATATTAATGTCCATGTTTAATCCTCTCAAAGGGATGAGGAGGTTGTATTATTTTCAAAATTGATCACAGAGTCCATTAACTTGGGGACCACGGTACCAAACACATTCTACAAAATGGACCAAAGGGTGACTAGTAGCAGTGAAACCTCTTAGTGACTGGTACAGCAGCCACTGGTATAGAACATGGGGTGCTGCAGTCAGAAGGCCAGTTATGAGCAAGGGCAGAACAAAGGAATTGTTCTGCGTCGGAGAGCATGTTTTCCACAAAGGTGACTTAGACGTACTTTTACAATACAGTATGATTTGAGAGTTGTTATTGTGTGCTCTAAAGACATTAGAATTACCAGTGTGTAATATGGCTGGAAACGTCTTTGAAACAAATGGTAGTCAAAGGAAGGTGCTTCTGTAGAACTCCAAGCGAGGACACAGCTCCAGCCTCATCCTTTCAGGACCATGAACTGGCTTAAATAAATGCTTGAGACAATGAGGGGCAAGTTGTAGGCTGTGGGTGAATAGGAGATGGGTGCCAGGGGCCAGGATATAGCACAGTGGCAAGTGTATGCCCATCAAGTGCAAGGTTATGAGTTTGATTCCTGGTACCCAGAGAAATAAAACAAAGATGGGTGCCAGGAGTGTAAGATGATACTGTTATGAGCTCAGTAAGGTAGGGAGAGTGTTAATTTGGGGAATTTGCTTGCATTTTTTGAAGTAGAATTGCCTGCAGGATATCTACTTGGAGAGAAGTATTGGCCATATAGGTTTATATGCCTGAAGTTGTTTGCACTAATGCTACCTTTGTTCTACCTTCTGTACCTCAATTACCACATCCCACGGTGGCCTATTTCTCCTTATGGGAGATTAAATACCGACCTTCAGGATGAAGATGCAGCTGTGTCCAGTCTTCTTGCTCCCTGTGTATTCACAGGCCAGCTTCCCTTGTCCTTCTGCAGCACCCCAGCTACACACAAGTGTCACTGAAACTATTTCTGTGGACTTTTAGAACCTCTGATTTTAGAAATATTGGAAGCTGTGAAAGCTGCAGTTGCCTCTAAAGATAAGACAGTGCTTGATTGGCACGTTCTTGTTACCAGACTAAGGGAAGCCATTGAGTTAAAACTACTGCAAGATTCTTTTGTTTCAGTTAAAGTATATTAACTGTGTTCCTTCATTTTATTTATAGCTCCGAAAGGAATCCTTCATCTGTCTCCTGATGTTTATCAAGAGATGGAAGCCAGCCGCCACAAAGTAATCTCTGGCACTACTCTAGGCTATTTGTCACCCAAAGATATGAGCCAACCTTCAAGCTCTTTCTTCAGTATATCTCCCTCATCGAGTAGTTCAGCTACAATTGCCAGGGAACTCCTTATGAATGGAACATCTCCTACAGCTGAAGCCATAGGTTTAAAAGGAAGTTCTCCTACTCCCCCTTGTTCTCCAGTACAACCTTCAAAACAACTGGAATATTTAGCAAGGATTCAAGGCTTTCAGGTATGAATTAAAAGCAAAAACAAAAAGCATTAGCCCCAAGTCCTTCGTCTATCCATTAGAAAGCTCATCCTTGCCTGCTAATGTGGCCTATATGCGCTTACATTTTAAGTTATTTAGAAACACAAAGAACAACAAAAAGAGAGCCACATGCACATGCTTCGTTTTCCTATCCAGTAATTCTTTTGCTGCCTGGCTCTCCACTCATATTCATTCTTTCACACTCTGTCTCTGTCCCTCTGTCTTTCTGTCTGTCTGTCTCTCTCCCTCCCCCCACCTCCTTTTCTCCCTCCCTACCTGTCCCCCCCACCTTTGTTCTCTCTTTGTCTCTTCCTCCCTTCCTCCATCTTCCAGTTGCTCTTGATTGGGTCCTT
This sequence comes from Myocastor coypus, assembly GCA_004027025.1. Classification (NCBI taxonomy): domain Eukaryota; kingdom Metazoa; phylum Chordata; class Mammalia; order Rodentia; family Myocastoridae; genus Myocastor; species Myocastor coypus. The sequence continues at coordinate 14,448 of PVJA010021229.1, forward strand.
CTGTTTCCTCACTCTGTCTCCCTCAAATAAAAATTTTGCCTCTAGATGTTTGGTATTACCATTTTCCACTCATTTTCTCCCTCATTTTACATCAAAGTTTAGATTTTCTGATGATTTTACTTTCATAGCAGGTTTGAATTTGGTGTTCTGTTGCTAGTAATGATTCAGGCACACCGTTAGGGTGCAACATAAGTTAATCAAACATGGTATTTGAACAGTAATGAAGCGCTTTCCAGTTATTTGAGGCATAATATTTATTTCTTTTATTGGGTCCTGTTTTAACCATCCAGGTGGAATACCACCTGCCTTCGATGGTACCTACAACTCTGTTTCATGAAGTAGCTATAGTAGTCTATAACTGTCTTAGAGTTTAACTTGTATAAGTGAATTTGGGGATGGAAACTCCCCTTCATTTATTCTTTGTTCCCTACTGGGGAGAAAACAAACCAACACTCTCCTGTGGGGTTTTCAGAGCTTTTAAATTGTTAATTCTAGGAAAGGGAAATATGTGTGTCCTGATTTCTTAGTTGCCTTGAAAGCCATATATGAACTGCAGTCACCGCCCTGACTGAAGGAACTGAGCTTGCTCATGTATAGTAAGACGCTGCTGCCAGGCCTCACTGTCTTCAGCCTGTTTTCCATCTTAGTCACATTCCTTAAGACCAAAAACTGTAATTTCCTTAGAGATGCCATAAGATGACCTGTATTGTGTAGAATGATCATGTATTTATAAACATTTACAAATTTAGAGTATAAAATGAGAAAGATCATGTGTTTGGGAGTATTATGCATGTTTAGTTTTGCTTTTTTCCTCCATTGAACCTTTCTGATTCTTTCAAGTCTATTGCCAGGTAGTTATTAGTGTTTTTAATTGGACTATTAATATAAAAGAAGCTGTTACGAATTATTGGCTGTTAACTGAAATTTTAAATGCTTAACTTCAAGTTATAATTTTAGAATTTGTTTTTGTTATCATAAGAATCACAATAAACCACTGTTTTAACAAAGATGTTGATTTATAGTTGAAATAAAATAAGTAATATTTAGTTCTACCTGTAATCTGCATAGGATGAATTGGAAATAAACTGATGAAAGTAAAATCCCTGCTTATTTGCAAATCTAATTGTTTAGAAATATCAGAGAAATACTACATCTTTATAGAAACAAAGCATAAATCATATTCAACCTCTGATTGAATTTTGATTTTTGCTTAGGTATATTGCAATAGGTATAATTTTGCTGTCAGAAAATAATTTAATTTTTAAAATTTGTTTTGTCACTTCTTGGCAATAAATGACAACAAATACAATTCAAGTGTATGTCCACTTTAACTAAGAGTAGTCTGAGCTGATCACCCAGACCTCTCTTAAAAGCATATGCTAAGATAACATGCTCTTATTTATGGACAAGTTAAACATCTCCAGATCTGTGTCCTGTGATTCTCATATGCTGGTAAATGTAAACAGGGTTTTAAACATGACTGTGCTTCTCTGGCTCCATGAGCCAGCACTGATGTACAGTGCTGTGTTGCTGATGGATCACAACCCAGAGCTGGGAAGCCCACAGAAACTCTGTGGGGGGTCGCTTACTGTCTGTTTCACTCACAGGCCATCTCCCTAGTGTCACAGTAGAAGGCTTGGCAGTTAAGTTGTAAAGCATGTTTCTTTCCAGAGAACTTTCTCATGTATGTACCTGGTAGAAAAACAGGTAGATTGTTTCTGTTTCTTATATGACTTAAGTGGACTGTAGTTTAGAAATTATAGGATCAGCTTGTTACAAATTTTATGCATTCTGTTACTTTTATTTCTGAAATTTCAAAACAATAATTTTTTTTCCTTTGTTTTTAGGTTAGCACCTTTTGTTTTACTGCACACTGAACAGATATTGCTTATTGAATATTGTATAAACCTTTCTTTGGCCTTCATTCATGCATTGCGATTTGACTTAAGCCTAACTGAGCTATTGTATATGATAGCTATGTTGTATTAATGAGGAAAAATATGTGAGTATGTGGAAAACAAAGTTGTTTTAACTTTTACTAGTCTTTAATTGATTAATTTTTATTACAGTCTAATTGAAATTTTAAATTACAGAAGGGTAACTTTCACATCAGGATGTAGACATTAAGATTAAATCCTTTTGTTTAAAATTTGTAAGATAAGTAAAAATATTTTTCAAAATTGATTTTACAGAACATAAAGTGACTATATTATATCCTTGTTTGGACTCACCTAAAGGTTTTCATCATTTTGGAAGCAAATCTTTTGAATCTCTGCCACATTTGTTTCTTTGAAGTTTTATTCTGTATGTTTTTACTTACATTTTGATAAAACCTGGGTGTCCTTCATGATTCATTTTCTAGTTTTGTATCAATAGTTGTATGAATGTCAGATATTGCCTAGTTCAGTCAACCTACTTTTGGGAGATAATTACACATGTCAAAAACTCATTCACACTCATAATCATACCATAGTGTTTTGCTCTTTAATTATAATGCCAATATGTTGTCTTTCAGCTTTTTAAAGAAAATTATGGCAAACATATTCTGAATGCTGTGCATTTATATTTTGTTTTATGTTATGTAGTACTTTACCTTAATTGTTTTATGGCTTTTATGCTCAGTGCCATGCCAGTCATATTAGAAATGTAGAAGCATAAACAGTTCATTTACTTAAATAAGTCCTTAGAAAAATTATTTAATTGGAAGTTAAAGCGAGCTGTCTTTTCTGTCTGTATTTAATTTTACTTTGCTATGTTGTATCTTCTTTGTGATCATCATCCACTGGGCTCATTTGTGATACTTTCAGTGCAAAGTATGATGAACTAGGATTTTTTTTCACTAAATAATGTAAAGAAACACTTAGATGGTGTTTTAGGTAAACTATATAAATTTTCCAAAATACAGAAGTGTTATAGAAGAGCTTTCTCTCTCTTTTTTTTTTTTTTTTTATTTTAAGACAAGGCCTTGCTGTGTTGTTCTGGATGGCTTTGAACTCACTACATAGCCCACACTGGCCACGAACTCAGCGATTCTCCAGTGTCAGCCTCTTAAATTCATTATTATTCCAGATATGGGTGGCATTTCCAGCAAGATAAGAATGTCTACTTAAATTAAAAACCTTGCTTTCAAATATTGCCAGGTGTGGTGGTGGACACCTGTAATCCCCAGCACTTGTGTGGTTAAGGCAGGAGGATTGTTACAGTTTGTGTCTAGTTGTCCCCCCAAAGCCTCATGCAGTCATGGAGTGGGGACTTCTACAGTTTGAGATTATCTCAAGAGTTTAGGATTGTGGCTATGTGTCCTATACTCAGCCTTGGGGCAGAGAGCCTGAATACAATTTAAGAGAGAGAGACAGATTCTCTGTTGCCATTGTTGCTGTTCTGCCACCATGAACTGATGTTCTCTTTCCTGTGCTGCTCTGTCTTGGAGCCAGCTAATATGGACTGAAACCTCCAGGAATTGTGAGCTAAATAAACCTTTCTTTCCTTCATTTTGGGTATCAGGTATTTGTCCCAGCAACGAGAGAAGAGTAACTGAGACAAGGATCTTGTTGAGTGAGAGACAAGCCTGGTGAACTCAAGTTCAAAGTGAACTCAAGACAGCCTGAGCTGCATAGCAAGACTGTTTCAAAAAGACAAAGATAGATAGATAGCTAGCTAGCTAGCTAGCTAGATAGATAGATAGATAGATAGATTAGATTTTTCACACTTAGTACATTTCAACCATAGTTCTCCTTCTGTGAAGATCAATATGAATACAGCAGGCTTCTTTGGTAGTTACGGATTTCTTTTACATATTTATTCTTACCAGCATGGTCCCAGTGTAGATTACACTGCTCTGAGGGGTTCCAAGTGGGAGTTACATGTGATGAGGCTCCCTGAAACCTGATTGCAAACTTCTTCCTTTAACCTTTCTTATCTTCTGTGTACTTTTATGTTTGTAATTTATACATTTATTATGAGTCTGCTTGCAACTTTTTTTTTTTTTTTTTTTTAAAGAAGAGTATCCATTTAAAAAAAAAAAAACTGTATTTTTATAATTGCCAGCAGGGAAACATAGAGAAATAAATCTTTTATACATATGTATACTTCCACATAGCAGTGTTTTCCCTCTACTGTAATTTTCCTTGAAACATAACTTGCTGTGTCATTCTGAGTACTTATTTCATTGGGCCAGTGATGGCACGTGTGATGCAGTGGGCTGTGCATGCTATTTGTATCACTCAAAACTGTAGAAGGTTTGACATGACCTACTTAGGCTGTTACGCAAAAGATAGTAATAGAACGTGATTAGTAATTATTTAGACTTCAAAGAGCAAAACACTTTTGTGGGTTTAGCCTAGAGTCAGCAGATGTCTCTGTCATTTCCTTAGAAATATCTCTCAAATTGGCCTCCACTATCTTCAAAGACCCTGGAAAAACTAGGTATGTATGTGAACTGCTGAGGTGGGTTCTTTGTAAGGACAGTCCAACTTCATACAAATTGACCTATTTCATCAGTTATCTTTATCTTTAGATGGTGGCCATGTCCTCAGGCAGATGCAAAATGCATCTCACATAACTATTACTCCATTAAAACCAGTGGAATTACAGATCAACTTACTCTATGAAAATTTTAACCTCTGTAGAAACAAATACTACCTTTGAAGAAGGAAATCCTAATGTATATAAAAAGGTACTTTGATGAGTAACGATAATACAGGTAAGAACTAAGTTTTGAGTAAAACCATTCACTAGTACTACATTAACTGTCTGCAACTGCCCCATTAGATATCTGGCAGCTGTATACCAGATCCCAACATTGCTTTCCCTCCATCATTCAGCTGTATCTAAAGAAAATTAAAAAAAAAAAAAAATGACAGTGGCTAAAATTTCATATGTACTGTTCTTTTTACCTAGGACAGCTCTTAAGGAAGAGAGCAGTGTGTGAAATGCCATGTATGAAAGAATTCTGCCTTTTCAAATAAAAAACAAATAAGTTCTCTTAACATGTGGGGCATGCTTCCTTTAGGAAATAAATGGATAAACAAGGGAAAGTAACTGGTGTTTATTGACTGACTGATTATAATATTTTATATAGTGAAGTAGATATTATAAAATTTTAGAAGTACCAGGTACATTTTTGCTTTCAGATCTACTTGTTTTAAACTGTGTTATTGCATACTACTTGAAAGCTGGTCCTTGTGATAAGATGGCTGTGTAGTGGTGGCTCATGTTTATCTTGATAATGGCTTGTTTTAATTATAGATTAATGAATTTATTTCTACCTTTCTATAAAAAATTGAGTCTGAATCATTTAAGAACTTTGACTCTTTGGAGGGACTTGGAATTTTAGTCTAACATAAAATTTTACATATAAATACACATTTAAGGCTACATAAATAAAGTGTCTTTTTTTGCAAGTTTAAAAAAAACTTTTATTGTTATTTTTTAGTACAAGGTTTCACTGTGCAGTTCAGACTCATAGTGAACCACCTGTGTCAGCCTCCCCAATGCTGGGATTACAGGTGTGCACCACCACACCCAGTTTTGGAGCTGGCATACCCCTGGGGTTCTGGGACCAGCATTGCATGAAGTACCAAGAATTGAACTCAGGACCTTTCTCTTGCCAGGCAGGTACTTGTACTGCTGAGATACCTCCCCAGCATAATAAACTATCTTATCAGTAATGTCATGTCTCTTTTCCTGCATGTTATTATTAGTTAATTTTAACCTTCACATATTTTAGGTTCTAGGAGGTTCTGCTATGTTAACATGGTAACATCAAAAAGATTTAGCTGTCAAAGAAAATGGAAATTTGAAAAGCTTCCAGACTTTTTTTATTTTTTGATCTGTATCTTTCTGTTTGTTTTATAAATATAAGAAGTCTAGAATCAGTTGCATAGATTGGAATAATTCGAGAAACAAGGACTATTTCTGAAAAGTGTTCACAAAGCTCACAGTTTGACTGCTCTTACTAAGAGGAAAATAACAGTGCATTATCAATAGTTTTCAAAAACTTCAGCATGTATGCAAAGAATTAGACAGATATAAAGTTAATTTGTCAGTAGAATTTCATGCCCCTGAACACTGGAATTATTTCAGTTGAAGGCCAGGAAATGAACATTTGTTTATTTACTCTGGATGAAAGTACTGATTATGGTAGGAGTTATGGTAAAGTTAAGGTGGGGCCTGGCAGGTATATAAAACTAATATAATAATCATTACCACAAATTAGGCATCCATGTTCAAATGTTACAGAACAGTTCCTTCCTTCCTTCCTTCCTTCCTTCCTTCCTTCCTTCCTTCCTTCCTTGGTACAGGGTCTACAGGGTCTCACTATGATCAAACTCATAAGGAACCTTCTGTTTTCAGCCTCCCAAGAGCTTCACTTGCTGTCTCAGCAGGCTCCGAGGGCAGGGCAAGCACTGCATGCCAGGGATGGAGCCCTGGTCCCTGTGTTCTTCCTAAGCAGGTGCTTTAATCTGCTGAGCTATTTGGCCAACCCAACGGAACAATTTCATAAAAATTAAAGATTTGTAGCATGATGTGTGAAATAGTATACGTAATGCTGGCTCTTTACAATAAGTCATGGTAAATGTAACCTGTAAGTGTTAACTTGAGATGTGGTTAGTGATGTCAAGAATGGTCAGGAATGAACAGCCAACTGAAGGAAGTAAGGAAACACTTGTAGCAAAGAGGACATTTCTGTTGAGTTTTCAGGGGTACTTAGAAATCTAGAGGGGAAAGGAGAAGAGATGAGATAGACAAAAGAGACCAGTGGCAGCAGGACTGTATAGAGTGGTTTTTCAGTAATCCAGGAAAGAAATTAAGATTGAATTAAGACAGAGCCGGGGTCACGGAGGAATGAGACTAGTGTACAATTACATACAGGTACAATTGAGAAAATGAAATAATCTCTTGTATGTCAGAGTAGATGCTTTCACCAACCTGGGCAGGATGCACACAGATTTACATATGATGAAGTGTAGAGATCATTTAAAGGAGTAAATGAGGTAGTATGAATGTGAGGTATTTTAAACACAGTTTTACTTTTACTGTAGATGAAATCAGTAAGCTTACAGAAAGTATATGAGTTCCATTTTAAACCTGAAGAAGTAGTGTTTTCTGTAGGACATTTAAGTGAAGTTGTCCAAAAAGCATTTGAAATTCAGAGTCTGGTGATGAGCAGGAAGGACTAGACACAGATCTGAGAGTTGTCATTATGTGGACACATTCGGAGCCATAGAAGTAGATAAGGTTGGCCAGGGAGAGTTGTCAAAGGCCTGGTAGCATAGCATAATGAATACTGACAGTCATGACAAGATTCACTCATGATTTTAGCCATTCCATATTAAGCACCTACCACCAGCCAAGTGCACTTCCTAGTACTGAGGACCTTGCATGAGAGCAGGCATGGGTCCTGCCTTCACAGGCCCAACCTTAGAATGGTAATGTGTACAGACTGGCCAGTAGAGAGGTAAGAAGTCACATCTGATTAAGTGTCTTGGGGTATGAAGCTTCCTAGGCAGCAGTTGCTTGGAAATAATTACAAAATTAATGAGAAGTACAAAAATGACTTATGCTCATCTTTATGTCAAAGATAACTATGCTTTTTAAATCTTTAACTTTGAGGTATAATTTATATACAGTAAAACACTGACTTTAGTTGTACAATTTGATGCATTTTTCAAAATATATCTAACCATGTTAGTTACTGCTGTAAGCAAGATGGAACTATTTCCACTACTGCAAAAAAAAAAAAAAAATCTTTGTGCCTTTCTGCAGCTGATTTTCTTCACCTTCCTTGGATCTAGGTAACCATAATATTTTTTTCTGGCACTAATGCCTTTTTAGGAGTTCCATATAAATGCAGCATTACAGTGTGTACAGTTTGGTATCTGACTTCTTTTGCTCAGTAGATTTTCCAGATTCATTGATGTTTTGTGAATCAATACAGTGTTCTTTTTTATTGCTGAATACTTGTCTGGTGTATGCATCTATATCATAGGTTTTTTTTTTTTTTTTTTTTTTTTTTTTTTTTTTTTTTTTTTTTTTTTTTTTTTTTTTTTTTTTTTTTTTTTTTTTTTTAATCAGTTACCTGCTAATGGGCATTTGGGTTGTTTTCAGTTTGATACCATCATATATAAAACCATCTATGAACATTCATATGCACAATTTTATGCAGATATGTGTTTCCAGTTCTTTTGGAAAAATATATTGGAGTGGAACTTCAGGGTCATACGGTAAGTGTACATAAATTTTATATTTAAAATAATAGATTCTTTTCAGTGCATTGTATCATTATATCCTTACTAGCAGTGTATGAGGGTTCCATACGTTACTGTGGCCATTCTGTTGAGGTTAGAGTGGTGTATCATTGATAATTTTAATTTGTATTCATTGGCAATGAATTGTGAGCTTTTCATGTGCTTATTATTAGTGATTTTTATCTTTGTAAAGTGTCCATCTTTTGCTCAAATTCTCACTGCAATTATTCTTGATTTCATAAGAATTCTGTGAATCATGAATAGAAATTATTTACATGACAGATATCTCTCTGCCTAGGTCTTGTCTTTTTTTTTTTTTTTCCAATCTTATATATTAAAATTATGGTATGGTAGAGGGTCTCACTATGCAGCCTGGACTTGTGATGATGTGCCTGTTTCAGCCTCACCAGTGCTGAGATTACAGGCATGTGTCACCACATCTGGTCTTGATGGCTGGCTCAGTGTACCAGAGTGGGGCTAGCTTGACATGTGGTATTGAACCGAGGTCCTTTCACTTGCCTAAGCAGGTTCTTAGACCACTGAGCTATCTCCATGACTGAAGTCTTATCTTTTTATTATTTTAATGTGATCTTTTAAAATGCACCAATTTTTATTTTTGATAAATTAAAATTTTCCCATTTTTCTCCTATGGTTTATTCCATTTTGCTCTTATCTGAGAGATCTTTAGGTCTCAAGGGTATTTTCTCATAGACATCTTACAGTGTTTTAATGTTGAAGAGATAAATATTTAATATTCAGGGTAAATTTTTGTGTATGATATGAAGCTTATTGTTTCTAGTTGGTATATATCTTCCCTAAGTGAGCACCATTTTTCCTTACAGGGTAGCTGCAGATCAGTATTTTCAACACCATGAACATAATGTGTTGTTTTTCTCTAGCTGCTAAACATATAGCTGTTTATCTTTGGTTTTTACCACTTTGTGCTAGGCTGGGAGTATTTTTAGTTAAGCTTAGGACTCACTTAGCTTTACAAAATTGTAAGTTACTTTTAACCAGTAGTGGACAGTTTCTAGCTGCTGTTTTCTCATCATCCCCCCCCATTGTTTTTTTGTACTTTCGCTATTCTCCCCTTATAAAATTCCAGCTAGACTTATATTGAGTCTGCTTCATACTGTTCCAGAGATTTATTTTTTATTTACTTTTTAGGGCTATATCATGTTATTAATCTGTTTTGTCATTTTATTCATCTTATCTTAATTTCAGTTACAGTGTTTTTTATATCAAACATTTACATTTGGATTTTTAAAATATTTATTTCTGTTGAGATTCCTTATCTGTACTGTCATTGAGGTCTTATTTTCCTTTTATTCTTTGAGCATCTTTGTAATAGCTACTTTGAAGTTTTTGTCAAGTAAATCAAACATAGACATTGTAGGAATCAGTTTCTGTTGACTGCATTAATTGTGTGGTTCCTACCTTCCTTTTTTGCATTGTCTTTAACTTTTGTTTGAAAAAATGAACATTGTGTGGGTAAGAAAGAGTATTCCATAAAACTTATCAAGAAAAAAAAAAAAAACATAAATTTGAGATCCTGAGTCCAATTACTGGTACTAAAACAAGAAAACAGTAAAAGAAAGAAAGAAAGAAAGAAAGAAAGAAAGAAAGAAAGAAAGAAAGAAAGAAAGAAAGAAAAGAAAGAGAAAGAAAGAAAGAACAGAAAAGACAGACATTGAGAATAATATGTGGCAATTATGGATCATCTTTTCTTTTGAAGATTGTCTTTTTTCTTTTGGCCTAGTGATCAACTTGCTTAGATTAAAACTGCAAAAATTCTCCTTGGCGCCATTCTTTGACTGATATTACCACTCAGTTCTTTCATCCTCCATTTTGCCTTGTGATCTCCTATGGGCTTCAGTAATACAGTCTATAAACTAATAATTTGAATAGTCTATTTTCATATTTGGGGACCTACTTTGTGTGTCCTAGCTTTCAGCATTTACCTTCTGCATTATGCATGAGGAAACATCATATTATCTCTTTAGTCTGGTAACCTGAAAGAGAAAATAAGATCCGAAGGGTACCCTAGGCACTGGGAAAAGGGAACAAACCTGTGCAAAAGGAAGGAATTACTGAGTTGAGGAGAAGGATGTGAGGGAGAGGGAGTTGGGCAAGGAAATGTGCCTGTGTATGGAAGCAGCAGACTACTGTGCTGTGGATGTCCGCTGATCTATGGAAAGGAGCAGTTAATCCTTAATTTGTTTTGTCTTTTTTCAATTCTTTCCCCTTTTTCTCTCTTCCTACTTTCTTACATGTTTTTCTTTTTTTCTTCCAATTTTGCATGCATATATCTAATATAAACAACTAATTTGAAGACAACACTATGCAATACAACAAATACAGTGAAATTCATGTCATTTTGATAAATTCTGTATCATTTGTAATTTTTCTGTTTTACTATTTTTTACTCTTTAAAAATAAAAAATTTTAAAAGTTTAAAAAGAGAAAATTAAAATTTGTAGCCAAGCTACTAGCCTCATGCTCACTGATGCTTCAAGGTAGTAAAACAATTGCCTTTATCTCATTTGAGATATGTGCAGATTGGGGACTGCCTTGATACACAAAGCTACAAATTTTCATAATTTTAGTCAGTTATCACTGGTTTCTGCCTATTTTCACATTAGACCTTTTTTTTTTTTTTTTTTTTTTGTCTTTTTGAGACAGGGTCTTGCTATGCAGTTTAGGCTGGCCTTGAGCTCACTTTTGTAGCCCAGGCTGGTCTCGAACTCACACCAATCCTCCTGCCTCAGCCTCACGAGTGCTGGGATTACAGGCGTGAGCCACCACGCCCGGCTACACATTAGACCTTTTAAGATCTCTCTCTGTGTAGGGGAAGTTTAGCCATCAGCCAAGATTTGGATAATGTGTATTTTACTGATTTTTAAAAAATATCCATTCATACCTTAGAACAACATCAAATCATCTTAATTTGTGTCATAAATTCATGTTTTAACTCTTTTCTGTGTTTGGTCTTCCTTCCTGATGAGTTCCAAGACGTGCTTTCATCTCGTTTTTGTTTTAATAATTTACCTTTAGCTATTGCTTTAGACCATACATACTGGCTGAAAACTCTTGTTTCCTCTCATTAGAGAATATCTTAGTATCTCCCTAAAAATATTTTTGCTGGGTATAAAATTCTAGGTTGACAGTTTTTGGTACCAGGGACTGAACTTAGAACCTTGTGCTTGCTAGGCATGCTCTTATGCTGCTGAGCTATTTTCCCAGCCTGACAGTTTTTTTATAACATGAAAAATAACAAGTTGCTTCTGGCCTTTTTTTTTTTTTTAAAGAACTACTGACAAAGTATTTATCTGTGTGGATTAAGAGTTGTTACTTTGAAGATTTTTAAATTTTCAGAAGTTTGGGGCCGGGGATATAGTTCAGTGGCATAGGTGCTTACTTGGCAAACACCAGGTCCTGAGTTCAATCCCCAATACCAAAGTAAAAAAAAAAAAAAAAAAAAAATAATAATAATAATAATAATAATAAGTTTTCAAAAGGTTAATTGTTATGTTTTGGAGTGTGATTCTGTATGTTTATTGTGTCGCAACTTGCCCACCTTCTTAAACATCTGTGGATCCAATAACCATGAAAGTCTTGACTCTACTTGGCCTTTCCTTTCCTCACTAAATTAGCAGGGAGTTGAGCTCTCCCTGATGTACACCCTTCAACATGAAAGTGTAGATTTCCCAGCTACCCTATGCTTCTGGATATTGGTTCTCCCATTTTTTGTTTGTTTGTTTGTTTTGTTATATCTCTCTCCCCATGGTGCTGACTTTTTTTTCCTTTTCTGGTCCTTCAGTTTGAGGAAACTTTTTTTTTTTTTTTTTTTTTGGCAGGCTCATGCTGCCTTAAGGGCAGGTCTCATACTCCATATGGAGATGGGGATCAAACTGAGGTCCACAGCACCTGAGTGACTTTGCCAAGTCATGTACTTTAATCAACTGAGCTCCCTGCAAGCTCCCTCTGGTCCTTCAGTTTGAGAGAGTAGGATTTCATTTTTTTAATGTATTCATTTTGTTTTGTTTTTTTTTTCTGTACATAGCATTATTTTCAGGTTGCTGGCACTCATTAGGCATGTACTAATGTATACAGTAAAAAGAAAATCCAGGAATTTGCCACTGCTATTTCTAGATTCCCAGAATTCCTAGCTGGTCTTCTTCCTTTCTCTACCTCTCCGAGTCCTCTAGGAAAAATGAGGAAATCTGTTTCTTCTTGTCTCTCAGGAGAAGTCTTATATAGTTTTTTTTGAAAACCATGAATACAACTATTTTTTCCACATTTTATTTATTTTTATTAGTACATGTTTGCAGTGTGTAATATTTATGTTCTTTGGGTGGATTTGACACTGTATATAACATCCCTTAATTCCTCAAGTATCTATTGGCGCCTCAGTGCACCCTGGGGGTGGGGCCAGCACAGCAGGCCCAGGGATCAGACCCTGGCCCCTGCCTGCTTGCAGGCGCTTTAATCCACTGAGCTATTTTGGCCAGCCCTTCCATTATCTGTTAATTTGCTCTTTATTTATATAGTAATTTGGGTTTTTCATTTGAGAGAACTCTTTCAATATTTAAGCTTGTCTGTCTTATTTCACTTAACATTGTGGTCTCAAGGTTCATCTGTTTTCCTAGAAAAGGCCAGTTTGTCTTTCTTTACACCAGGGTAGTACTTTGTGATGCATAAATACTATATTTTCTTTATCTACCTATCTGTAGATATATATAGGCGGCTTCCAAGATTTAATTATTAATTGTGCTGCTATACATAGGTATGCTTGTATCACTGTGATATGATGTCTTTAAATTTTTAAGGAAAATACTTAAAAGTGGAATAGCAGATCAAATGGAATTTCTGTTTTTAGTTTGAAGACTCATCATACAGATTTCTCTATCCCACCAGCAGTGTAGAAGGAGTCCTTTTCCCCTATAGCCTTGCCTATAATTATGTATATTTTTAATATAACTGTATATTTCTAAAATCCACAGTTTGTTACCTAGAAAACACCATACTCCTATATATTTAATCTAAAAATTAAGTGATATTAAGCCAGTATGTAATGAAAATATTTGTAAAGTCTTGAAGTCCTGTTCAGTGCAGTAGAATTCTGATACCTAAAAAGTAGATTGGCCCCACTAAGAGTTTGCATTCTCTTAACTTTAATGGTGTAATGCCTGTATAACTGACCTTCACTTTTGATTTGGAAGTTTTCCTTTCTAAAAAGTCCCTGCTTTAGAAAGCCATCTGAATATAGCTTATTTTAACACTTGTAAATGAAAGTATGTGGCAAACATGTATCTACTACAAAAGAAGGAAACTCCTTTTCTAGTAGATACAAAATTATCTATTAAAAATCATTTCATGTTCCCAGGACAAGTCTGTCATTCCATCTGCTATCTCAAGAGCTGGGTGTGTTGCTCAATGGTGTAGCACTTGCCTAGCATGTGTGAGGCTCTGGGTTCAGTCTCCAGGTTCACCAAAAAATAAATCAGTGCTAATAGCCATGCTTTTCTTTTTTAAACCTTTGTTAGTTCATTTTTATTGAGGGCTTCTGTTAGAAGTAAACATTAATACATTGCTGTCAGATTTTGAACACCAAATATAAACATGTAAATTTTGAAGCTTTCCTAAAATACAGAATTACTAAAAGATAACTACAGGTTGAGCCTTGGTCTGGGTAATGTTATTCCATTCCCTCATTTATCCTTATCCTTTTAGGGGCATTATTGTGGGAAGTTTATTGCACACGTAATGAAAATGGTTACTCATAAAATACTGGTATGTAACTGGGTATGTTAAATATATTTACTTTTTTATTTTTTAAAGAAAATAAATAATAAAAATTAGAAAACATACAAAAATCATTAAACAAAGTAATAGGATTTCAACAGTGGTTGCTATATTGCATATCATTTTCAATTAGTTGTTCAGATTACCAGATATAAGCATGTGAAGTTTATTTTAAAAATTAAAAAGAAAAATAACCATTAACTAACTGCTTATGGAAATCTGCAATACAATTATGCAGGATTTAAATTTTTTTTTCTTTTTTATGTATTTAGTACACGGTCTAAAGGGTCTCATTACACTGATTGGGCTCACAGTAATCGTTTCTGTTTTTCAAGCTCACAAGTGCTGGGATTTACAAGCACATGCCACCACACCCAGTCTTATTTGCTGTCTCAGTGTGTCTCGGGAGTGAGGCCAGCACAACAGGCCAGGGATTGAACCCTAGTTCCCTCTTTAATCCACTGAGATACCTGGCTGGCCCTGTCCAAGCTATCTTGTACATATATATTTTTCCTTCCTTCTTTTTTTCTTTCTTTTCTCCTTTCCCTCATCCCAGTTGTTCCTTCCCTTTGAACAGTTTCTTTCCCTTTTGGAGTATTGTACCTTTTGGATATCTGTTTACATTTTTGTCACAAACAAGTGGATATAGTATTAGTTTGTTAGTTATGAAAGAAAGTGCAGAAAAATCTTTAGAGGAAGTTAGAAACACATTGTCCAGTTAGAATATATACATCTTGTCATATTTTTATCTTATAGCTATGGAAGTATTACAGTAAGAAGAATATCTAGTACTTATTTTAAAATTTAACCATGAGTTAGCCACAGCTCTGAATGCTTCCCATGAATAAAATAATTGGTTGTAATTACTTTACATAGAGTTAACATAATTTAGCTTTGCACTATTGACTGTATTTGACTTGAAAAACAAAGATAGTTCACACCCTTAGATTTTCTAAATAAATAAAAGTTTAAGGCCAACTTACCAAATCTGCTTAATGCCTTGCTAAGAATGTGCTATTTTGTGTTAATAAAGATTTAGGTTCATTACTGCAGCTGGTGTGTAGGCTGTGCAGGAATCAGGCATGTTTTGTTTCTCCCAAGATTTATTGCTAAGTGGTGGCTCTTGAGCTCCTCATTATCTTACTCTTCTGGGTTGGACTTCTGTGCTGTACCCACAGTGGTGTGGCTCTGCTCTGTTAAGTGGGCTCACAGTTAACACACTTGAGCTGTGCTAATCAAACTTGTGTTCTCATAACCTGTGATTCTGGTAAGCTCAGGCCTTTATCATTCCTTAATGATCTAATGAACAACTTTCTTTAAACCCCCTTAGTATTTTCCACACCCTGGTCATTTTTGTCCCCCAAGGAGATGGCCATTAAAAATATCTTACAGACTAGCAGTTAACCAGTTCCCTGCTGAGATTAGTGACATATTTAGTAGTCCTGCAACATCAAGGAGCTTGAGCCCTGCAGGAGACAGTTTGATTCAGCTGTTTTTTGGAGAGTAATATTCATTTGGATGACCCCACATATTTTCAAATGGGCATGAAAAAAATCACATACTTAGTAGCTTCTTCTATAAATTATTCTAAGACTTATACTATTTTCTTAAATTATAAATAGTTGAAATGATGTATACCTCGTTTAGGAAAAGGATATCATTAAACTGGTAAGACCAATGTCAGAATAAATGCGTATCAGTCATAAGGGTTTACTGAGTTGCCAAGCAAAGTAGGAAATGTATTTTAAAATGAAAATGATTGTAGGTGTGCAAATTTCAAGTGGAGCTATGTCATTTGACATTGAAATTTGTGATTCAGCTCTTAGTGGAATAATTTCTATGAATTCATGGTAAGCAAAATGTCAATTCATAACTGCTGATGGTGTTTTAAATTCAGAACCAATATTATGATGTCAATTGCTTATACATCAGAGCAGTGGTGGCAGACCTGTGTCATGCATGCTGCCACTGGGTATTATCACTGAAATTTTGAAAGGTTTGTCATTGCTATTTTAGGGATTCAAAGGAGCAAAATTATCTGATTTACTAAAAATTAATCTTAATCATAAGGAATTTTATAGTCTAAACCTGACTATTCATTTTTCTTTCATGAAAATCAGAGACTTACTAAACTATGTACACTGGCAATTTTAGGGCCACAATTACAGAAGTGCTACACTGATTTGATCTAGCAGAAAGACTTTGCCCAATCAATTCTGAAGATTTGGGCATTATGGAACATAATAGAATTTCATTGCCCTAATTATTTCAACAGTGTTCTGAGATTCTGGGTTTCTGCTGATGCTTTGGATCATAAAAATCATTTTTAGATTTAGAAGGGTAACTTTTGAAGTGTCACCCAATTTTCTAAAATTCAGTTTTACAAGTAGTACTGTTTTTATTTCCATGAAGAAAATATATACCTGAAGAGAGCAGCATGCATGACACAGGTGTTACTTGGTTGCCTGTGTAGCTCCTTGACTTCTGTGAAGATTTTCCTTCATTCCTTACAAGGGCCATGAAAATGTGGGGTGAACATGTCTTCCTCTGTCTTTTTTTTGTTTTTTTCAGGCATGCTACATTCCTGAGATGCTTAAGCAAGTTCTTTTTATATTTGTCAGAACTGTCAGTAGTTCTGAAAGAGGACACTGCAAATTCACTAGCAAACCTCCTGCCAGAAAATGTTGCCTTTGTGGATGGAGGTGTTCGCACTACCTATGAGCTGTTACCTTAGAGCTTCCCTGCTCTCCATTCTCCTCCTGAGGCTAAAAGTTTGCATGATTCCTTTACGTTCACCTCCCCCTCCATGTTACATCTTGTATTCTTTGTGATTGAACCTGTTGTGCTGACTTATGAAGTGAATGGAGAACAGAACAGGGCCTTCCCCTAAGTGTTGGTAGCTCTCTGGAACTCCTTTTGTGATTGTTCTTTTTTTTTTTTTTTTTTAATTGGGTCTCGTAGTACAGGCAGGCATTGAACTTGCTTGTATAACCTGGGCTGGCCTCGAACCCATGGTGTTCCTCCTGCCTTCACTTCCAGAGTGCTGAGATTATAGTACCACTGTGCCTAGCCCTAGGTTCCTTCTATTTTTTGTTTTTTAAATTTTTTATTTATTTATTTTTTTTTCGTGTTTCAGAACCTTTGTTTATTCACTCATTTTTATGGCCGGCTCAGCCTGCCCCGAGGGCAGGGCTGGCACAGCATGTGGTGCGGGATCGAACCGCGGTCCCTGAAGCTACCCAAGCTTCCCCAAGCAGGGGCTTTAGACCACTGAGCCATCCCACCGGGCCCCCCTAGGTTCCTTCTTGAGTAATAAAAAGCTCAGTAATACAAACAGGGGAAGGACTAGCTTTTGCCCAGGGAAAAATATATGAGCTTGCAGTCTAGGCTGGTAATATGGTTCTTTCTGTGAAGGCTTCAAGGACCTGAGCGTTCCCACCCTGTCAGTCCCACCTCTCTACCATGTCTAGGTGTCCTCATGGTCAAAGATGGTAATATCTGCATTCCTCACATCAAATTGGCAAATGAGTAAAAAAGAACAGCAAAAGGCATACATTTGAAATCTCTTTTCAGAATTTCTGGAAAGGTACCATAGAATTGTTCAATGTACATTCTAGTTAGTTATTTGGCTAGTCATATCTACAAGGGACTTTGGGAAATAAAATCTGCATTCTAAGCACCCAAGTACCTAGCTAACAATTACTACGTAAGAGCTTTGAGGACAACTCTCAGTGACATTTGTGGGACTGTGTGCATCCTTACATTTATCTTTTACCCAAGTTACATATGTACACTAATATGGAATGTCCACATATACTTTCTATTGGTACTGTCAGACTTACAGTGATTGTACATAGTTAAGAGCAAAGTTAAATCTTTCAGTAATAATATCTAAGCCACTTAGCAAAGCAGAATTTGGAGCTTTTTTTTTTAAGTAGGATTTTTTTGTGTTTCTCTATTTTTAAATTTCATTTCTCTAAGAGAAAACAAGTGTAGTAAGCCACCTGACATATGTGTGTTCGCTGACTATATTTAAGAGAATGTCATGTCTTTCATACAGACTTTCAGTTGGTGCTAAATGGGTGATTATATTTTATTAAATTTTGAAAGAACGTGTTTTATAATGCCACTATATCAGACATAATATTTTAATGGTATCATAAATGCTTGTGCACTGTAGCTATTATAGTGTCACCATTTTTTGGCTTTTGCATAAACTTGTTATGTGATAAGTTTCATTTTTCACCTCATACTTAAGCTGATGTACTGTAAACAACACTTCACATTCTTGAACTTAACATTAGCTAAACTTTCAATTTTCTGAGGAGATATAATACAGTGAATTAAAATTGTTGTCAAATACTTTTATAACAAAATCTTTACAGTACCTTGGAAACAAAGCTTTTATATTGACTTGATTCAACTCCTAAACTTCTTTTATAGAGTCCCAGGAGCAACTTTCCCCACCTCCAGGGGAAATGATGACCCTTCACAACAGCCCTGCTGCTTTTCTATTTTATTGTATTGTATTTTTTATTTAAGAGCTACTTATTTATTTATTTATGTACTTATTTATTTGGTAAAGGGTCTCACTATGTACGCAGCTTAGATTCATAGTGATCCTTCTATCTCATCCTCCCCAGTCCTGGGATTACAGGTGTTGACCACCGCATCCAGTTTCAGGGCCAGCATGGTATGTGGTACCAGAGATTGAACCCGGTTCTTGTTCTTGCCAGGCAGGTGTTGAGACCACTGAGCTATCTCCCTGACCCCTCCTACTGGTTTTTAAAAAGTTGTATGGTGAGCTGAAAGAGGCTGAAATCAACAGACTCCAACATTTCCAGTTTCACCAGTAATCCAATGCAATAATGGAACATTAGACTATGTATACAACTACTTCCTCTCAGTTCAAAAAGAAGAAATTTTTTCTTTCCTTACCAATATCAATTAGAAAATGTATCATATCCACACCCTGTGCTCTGTGTAACTATTATGAGGACAACAATATGCAATGTATCAATTACTGTGAATGTACTAATGTGTTTTGAAACTATCATATTGTTATTATTAAAAGTAATTTAAAAATTTTTTTAAAAGACATCAAAAAAGTTGAATTATGAAGCTGTTAGACTTGATTCATATTATTTCAGTCAGATCCATATTATAAATGGCAAAATTAGTATGGGCCATATTCTGTAACAAAAAATATGGGCATTATGCAGCAATTAGAATAAAACGTCAGACAAGAGACTAATATATATTCAATTTTTCCACACAAATTCAAAATTTTCACCTAAGCCTTTATTTTAAATATATGCATACTTTAAAAATTGAGCAATTTATAGCTAATAGAGTTAATTTTCCCCTAATTAGTAAAAACCCCATTTCATTCTGTAGGATAGCTTTATTAGTTTATCACAAAGCAATATTACTGTTTTGTTTGCTAACAGTTTTAAAAAACACAATTTTTAAAAAAAGTAGATAGTGGAAGTGTATAAATTTTCTCAATGAGAACATGGATTCAAGTTTTCCTTACTTCCATTTGTTTTACTTCTAATGCAGTGTCTTACATGTGATTTTAGTAATTATTAGCTGTATTTAACTTTAAAAAACCCCAATATTCTGTTTACTTAGGTCTACATTTTGCAAATTGTTTAAAATTAATTTACCTTGGTTATGTCAAAATTTCAAACAGCACAACAGTGTCACATATATGTATTTTTTTTCAATAGTGATTTTGTACAGAGTATAATACGGAAACAGAAGTAGGTCCCTACCAGTTAAGTGATAGTCACATACACATCATCAAAGATGAGAGAGCTCAAGTTGGCAGAGCTCCACCAGAATGAAGTGAACTATGACTTTATGTTCTTGTTCTTTATACAGTACACATTATGGAAAGCTGGCTCTTAAAGATAAATGTAACTTTTAATTGTAAATTTTTCAACTAGTCATAACAAAGTAATTTTGTGTAGCATTTCCTAAACTCCCTCAAAATCTCTCAGAGTTTTTCAGTGGAGTTAAGGATTTTCTGTAGATACTGGACGGTTCCATTAGACTTTAAATATTTGGTGTATTATGTATAAATCATTTGAATTTGTCTTGAAATCTAAACACTTTGAAAAAGGACCTGTTGTGACTGGCTTCGTCTTAAAAGTAGCATTCAGCAGATTGCGTGTGTTCTGTTATAGGTTCACTACTGTGATAGACAAAGTGGCAGAGAATATGTGACCTGTCTGACCTTAGCTCCTGTGCAGATGACTTTTCATGCTATTGGAAGCTCCATTGAAGCCAGCCATGACCAGGTATAATGTGGTGCTACCATTTTGCTGAATTATGGCCCAACTAGAAAAGTGGAGGCTATCAAAATGAAAGTTCATGCACACATACAGAGCTTTGCTGTACTAGCTGCATTTGTTAGACTTCTGAAAAATTAGATTCGTATTGGGAAATATGTATCTTAGGACATTTAAATTATTTTAGACTTTTCCAGTTCATTATTAATTTAAATATGGAATTTTCTTATCAGGGGTAAAATAATTACCCTACATACAAATATTGTGAATAAATACATGTGAGAGATATGACCAACAGTGTAGCTAACACTGGATTTCACTTTGATATACTAATTTGGGCTGTAGAGATAGCTCAGCAGTCTAAATGCCTACCTAGGCAAGCACGAGGACCAGGGTTCGATCCCTGATTCTGCATGTTTTACCAGCCCAGCACTTAGCCAGCCACCGTGACCAGGCATAGTGGCACATGCCTGTAATCCCAGCACTGGGGAGGCTGAGACAGGAGGATCACTACGATTCCAAGCTGTGTAGTGAAACCCAGTATCAAATACATAAAAATAAGTACTCATTTATCTTTGTTGAAAAGTTTTACATTATAAATGTACATAAAACCACTATGAACTTTCAAAACCTTTAGTCCCATAATTTGAGGCATTACAGAAACAAAGTTTCAGTGTTGTTTTACTTTTTACAGTTTTATTTATGAAACAAAACTGAAAATTTTAAGAATATATTGCTTCTTTTTTTAACTTAATATTTTTATTGTTTAAATTTAACAATGGTTATATTACATATTTTCATCATCAAATCAGTTTAGATTAATACATATAGGTATATAAGATTGATCGAACAATTAAACATTAACCCTTTTATATCAACATTACTTTTTTTTTTCCTCTTTTTCTTTTCCCCTTTCTTTTTTTTTCTTTTTGAAAGTTGACATTGGGTATTGTCCTCACAATCGTTCTACAGAGTACAGTGTGTGGGCATGACCCACCTCCTTATTGATGTTGCTTAAA
>PVJA010021230.1:0-35845 GCA_004027025.1 Myocastor coypus
GCAAGCTTAGGCAAAGAGCAGGGATCATGGTTCAATCCCTGGCAATCACATGCCCTGCCAGCCCTGCCCCCAGGGAGGACTGAGCTGGCCACACACACACACACACACACACATACACAGAAGAAGGAATGACTTCCACGTTATAGATGAAAGATACCTAAATGCAGTTCTGGATTCTGAACAGGATGGATTTTGCTCTGAAGAATATTAATGGGGATTATTGCTATTATTGGCAAAATTTGCTGGTGAAAATATATATCCCAATTTTGATGGAGATACTGTGTTTATGTAGGAAAATGTGAATTTATGAGTCATCATATTGGCAAATTACTCTCAAATAGTTCAGGAAAATGAAAGTTCTCCTGTAACATTGTCTCAAAAATTTAAAAAATTAAAAAGTTATAGAGAAAGTTAAAAAGCTAGCTGTTACTTGGGAAAATATCAGGAGAGCCAGAATCAGATAAGTGGCCACCATTTTTAACGTACGAGAAGTTGTTTTTAAAGGTACAGCCTAACATTCAACTAAGAGAACATCTCACTGATTAAAAGAGATTAGGTCAGTATTACTCAGGAAATGTAATTTAAAGTATCGGTCAGCTATTTTAAGGCACCTATCAAACTGATAAAAACTTTAAAAAAGTGACAGCTAGCCAAGGTGATTTGAAGATACGGAATGAGCATTGAACATTTTCATACTTTGATGCCAGAAAGCTAAGCTGCTTAGGTTTTAGTTTTTTGAACCAGGAATTGAACTTGCTTAATTTTAGTGGTATAAAATTTGGCATAATACATGAAGAGTCTGTGCCTCTTCAATCCAGAGAGTTTATTGTGGAGGACCAGAGGGAAGACTGTCCTGGAAAGAAGGGCAGTTGTCTCCATTTAGGCTGCGCCTGACCCGATATCCATGTATTGATAGGTACAGAGCTGGCTAGGATGTTTTTTCTTATCCCTTCAATTGGCTTTAAGCAATGCATGTTGGTCTAGCCAAGATGAGGGTGGTAGTCTTCAAAGATTGCAGATGTGTTTCCTTGGAAACCCCCACCTGCTGTCTTTAATGTGAGCTGGGTCCTGTCTGGAGCCAGCTCAGAAGAGCCAGTGCTCCATACACTGTCAGCTGGAATTGAGCCTTGAGATAGAGCTATGACTTCCTGGGGCCCAAAAGATGACACATCAGAGCTAAAGCACCGACCCCAAACCATTCAATACTGTCTCAGTTGTGTAATGTGGATGACTCCCTGCACATCCTTCTCTCTGCATAGTACAGAGAGGTAAATGCAGGCCTCCTCCCTAGCCCAGCTCAGAGTACTCCTCTACTGCCTACTATTCTCAGTCACTCATCCTCAAGCCGCTCCTTCTTCATAACTGAAGAAAACCCAGGTTCGGCCCTGGGTCCAGGCTTTGGTACCTGGTAGCCATCACCCTGGCTGGACTTAGGACCCCTTGGCTCCCCATAACTATAAATATGCCTGAGTGTCTCTATTCTCACCGCGGGTTGCTCTGGATGTGGTAGATTGGAATTAACTTGATGGAATTCCAGCGACTTACCCATGGGATTACAAATATAAACTTCCCAGACCAAGACAAGGAGCAGGAAGGGTTCTCAATAGTCTATTCTGGGAAATGTTTTCTTAGAATAAAGATATACAAATAAGAATGTTTCATACTTCTTTGTTTTTGGTAGCAAAACCCAAAATTTTGAATGATTACTAATAGGAAAATAACTGCAATATACTCATTCCATAGAAAACTATGCAACATAAAAGAATTCCAATTGCATAAATGTATATGTGTGTGTATGCAATTTGCAGGGGACTTTAAAAACTGCAATTTTTTTAAACAAAGTCAACTCGCTAATATATGTACCCAGATTTTATATATAGTTACAGAAACACAGAGAAAGTTAAAAAAGTCACTCTGATGGCTTTTACACTGGGTAGGAGGGAAGTGTGGATACAAAGACAAAATGAAAAACTTGGAGAGTACTGCTCCCTCTTGAGCACTTTTTATCACGCTACACATAATTCTTATAGCCTGGCTTAGTGGATTATAGAGGTGCCTCCAGTTTGGATAAACTGAGCAAGAAAGACTGCCACTGTGAAAAGTTTTATGTTGTGGTCTACTGCCAAATCCTACCTGTGACACTGGGACCCAGGAAAATCAGCAGCTAGAAGCAGAAGTAACTAACATGCTCAGGAAAAAAATAATAAAATAAAATAAAAATAAAAAAAAATATATATGTATGGCTAAAGGTGAAAGATCAAATGCACGGGTGAAGATTAGGTGACAGAATTCCAAAGGATATTTCTAGCCAAGAAGAATGTGTACGACTTTGGGTCAGCCAGGTTCAGTACCCCCCAGGAAGCTGAGGCAGAAAGACCACAAGTTAGAGGCCTGTCTAGACAGCTCTGTGAGAGCCTTAAGAAAGCACTGGGCATGAAGCTCAGTGGTAAAGAGCTGCCTGGTAAGCATGAGGTCATGAGTTCAATTCCTGGTACCAAGCAAAACAAAACAAAGCCCAGAAAGTAATTGGATCTCTATAAATTGGATTAAGTTGTAAGTAAATTTTTATGAAACGCTATAAAATATATGGGTTGTAAGTTCTGAATACTATTTTAATTCTATCTATTGTATTTCCTTGAGAAATTGTAAAAAGGCACTTTAGTGTTTTTTGGCTGAATTTTTTCTAAATAATATTTCAATATGGGCTTTTTCTTGGCAGCTCATTATTTCCTGGAAGTTCCTGCTGAGCATACACTGACTATGTAAACATAAAACTCAATTCTGCAGTAAAAGCAGCCACCATTTGCAAATGCCTATAGGCTTATAAGCAATTCACTGCCTGTGAGGAAGGCCTCCTTCCCTCTGCTGCTTTGTTCTTTGGGCCACAGAACCTGGGGGGAAGCCACTTGCCCCTCCTTCCTTGCCCTATGCCACAGCACCAAACCATTTGGCTAAACAGTCTTTTATTTCCCCAGAGTAAAGAATCTGATTTGAAAACTCTAGCCATCTCACCTGATCACATTTCTTCCAATATGTCAACTTAGCCGAGACTGCTTTGAACACCTAACCTTTCCTTAACCCACCCATCACATTCGTACAACTACATGTAACGATGTATACAGTTCCTTTTCATTTATCAAAAGGAAGAATCCTTGGGGAATAACGATTTGACAGCTCCCATTACAAGATAATTGTAATACTTGAAAAAAGAGAGAAAGAGAGATGAGACAGATGGTGTACACTGGAGACATGTGGAGGTTCGTTTGAAAAAATAGCTTCAGAAATTCAATTGAGACTGAAAAGAAATTATGCAAATCATCATTTTTGCATAAAAGCATCATGGAAAACAAGGAAATTATATTAATCTTCAGTCTTCCACAATCTTGTCAAAGAGAGTGTCAATCGGACTGATAGCATCTTGGATTCTTATTTTTTAAAAAGAACTCTATAGCTTCTTATTTGAATTACAGGGGAAAAAGAATATACTAAGATTATCAAAAACATTTTCTATATTGCTATACTTAGATTTAATTCAGTAGCATTAACCATTACTGCATTTTGGATGAGTTACTTGTATTACATATTATGTAATTTATTACATATTATATAATTTACATAGGTAATGCTTTATAGTAAATTTATTAGGCATTTCATCAGATTATGACATAAAAAGATGATGGAAATTTAATTTAAAATTGTGTTTATTACTTTAAAATATGATATTCAAATAGTCCTTTTAAATTTTATGTGCATGCCTGATTTGCATGCAATTTTTTTTTTTTTTTGTCTTTTTGAGACAGGGTTTTGCTATGCAGTTGAGGCTGGTCCTGAGCTCACTTTTGTAGCCCAGGCTGGTCTTGAACTCTCACCAATCCTCCTGCCTCAGCCTCCCGAGTGCTGGGATTACAGGCGTGAGCCACCACGCCCGGCTTGATTTGCATGAAATTTTGGAAGGTGAAAAAGAGAACGCCCACCAAGCTATAAGGACTGAATTCTAAGGAATACTAAGACTGTGTCATGCAAACTTTTGTGACACAGGTTTTTGAGGAATAAAAAAGTTATAAGAAAAATAATTTCAGTGAAAGGAGGGAAAAAACCCAGTGAATTCAGGTGACTGCTCTGAAAACTAAGGTTAAACTGTACTTTGTTTAGTACCTTTATGTTGTTTTGAACATGAATAAAGACACACACAGAAGAAAAAGATAAGGTGAAGAGATAGGAATGCATAAGAGATAGGAATGCATAAGAGAAAACATTATGATAGGGTCATCTCTACTTGTGACATCACCGAATACAGGTTTCTATTGAATGTACATGAAAATTAGGACAGGTAAACTGATAAAGGCACACACCTTTGCTAATACTATCCTTAAAAAAAGAAGCCTTGTCATGTTTTGGAGTCTGTACTGAATTCATACATGCTTTGCTTATGTGGGTGAATAGAGTGCTTCCAATAAGGAGTTTAGGGGGTGTTCTACCACGAAAGTCTGTTCCCAGTTCTTTTTTATTTGTTTGACTTTGGGACTGGGTCTTGCTAAATCCTGAGGCTGGCCTCGAATCTACTCAGGCCTTCCAAAGTATCTGGGATTACAGGCGTGTGCCACCCACCCAGCTTGTGAGCCTATTTTAAACTGGCCTACTTAACTGCATTTAAAAAAGTTCTACTTTCATCTTTAAATTTGATCAGTAAGGAGTCTCAAAACTGATGAATAATCTTTATTATATAAGGATGGATTCCTTAGAAAGATAGTGGAATTTCATTTCCTAAGGGTTATTAGATAAAGCAACGGATTTTTAACCACTTGCTTGCTAACTGCTGGGATTAGGTAAAGTTTGCTTGGGAGCAAAAGACCACTTCAGAGTTTAAACTTTTAAAATAATAATGGAATTGGACATGATAAAGCATTTTTAATAAAAAAGAAGATGTATTTTTTCACATACATAGGTTAAATTTACCTTTGAGTGAACTAGGGTCAAAATGAAAGTCATCTCATTTTCAGACTCTTTTTTTTTTTTTTCTTATTTCAGAACCTTTATTTATTCACTTATTTTCTTGGCTGGCTCAGCCCGCCCCGAGGGCAGGGCTGGCACAGCATGTGGTGCCGGGGATCGAACCACGGTCCCTGAAGCCTCCCAAGCTTTCCGAAGCAGGCGCTTTAGACCACTGAGCCATCCCGCCAGGCCCCTCAGACTCATTTTTGTTGGGATTTAATAGTACTAAGCAAAAGGCCTTCTGAGGCATGAAGTGGGTGACTCCTGACCACTTTTGGGATACTTATTTATGGTGGGGAGCAGGGAGCATGGTGTGGTGGGGGCAAGGAAGATGAAGCAGCCTGGCAGGAATACAGGTGGGAACATTTAAGTACCTCCCTCTTGTCCTTGTCAAACCAGCTTTCGTTCCAAGAGCTCATCTTCTCTCCCACACCGAAGCTCTAGAGTACCCTGTATGTCCAGGTTGCTTGCTTGCCCATTTGTTTTTTGGGATAGGGTCACAATGTAGTTCAGGCTGATCTTGAAGTCATTATGTAGGTCCAACTGGTCCCCAAATCACCATGACTCTCCTGTCTCGGTCTCCTGAGTGCTCAGATTATCTAAATATGCTGCTATGTCTGGCTTTAGAAAAGTGGTTCTCAACCTTTCTAATGCCGTTACCCCACAATACAGTTCCTCATGTTGCGGTGACCCCAAAACAAAAAATAATTTTGCTGGCTACTTCAAAACTGTAATTCCAAGTCCCGGCAGAAACGTCTCCCTGTAGCCACCGACAGCTCCTGGGGATGGCATGGTGAAAAGGCTAGGGGACCCCAGGTATGCAAGGCGCTAACAACTAAATCCTAATTGAGAGGCCTGGGTGGAGTCTGCAGCCTGTGGGCGAGAGGTGCAAAACTTCTCGGAATTGTCCTGTTTCTCATAAAAGGCAGAAAAAATGATGCGGAGTGGAGATTGGGCCTTTTGCGGAATGGATGAACCAAAACCCTCAGGTTGTTGGGCTGCGAGATCCTCGTCGCTCTTCCTGGCTCTCAGCTTAGGGCCGGAACTTTAATGTTGAATCACCTATTTGTTTTTTTGTTTTTTTTTTGTCTTTTTGAGACAGGGTCTCGCTATGCAGTTCAGGCTGGCCTTGAGCTCACTTTTGTAGTCTAGGCTGGTCTCGAACTCGCACCAATCCTCCTGCCTCAGCCTCCCGAGTGCTGGGATTACAGGCGTGAGCCACCACGCCCGGCTAAATATGAATCACCTATTTGGTGCCGGAAGTGAAAGGCAGATGGACCTGTACCGGAATAGCGGCGAACCTGGAAGCAAAGCATGGAGGAATTGGCAGAAGCCTTGCAAATCCTCCTGTTGGAATTAGGCCATTTGCTGAAGCTTCCTCCCCTGGGAACTGGGGTGAAATTTATATTTTGCCGTTTTCATAGCATGGCTTTGGTGTGCAGGTTCCTGAGTGGCACACACGTTCTCAGAAAGTGCCTGAAGCCATGGGGGCCGCTGTGTCTCCACCCCGGTCTTATTGCAGCCTGTTGTTCTAGGAGCCTTCAGAACCGAGGTGCCACTCTTGGCAGAGCCTCCCAGCAGAGCAGGCCCAAAGACGATTTGCAAGAACATGAACAGAAGGAAGTCTCTTTGGATATACCCTCTTCGGAAGAGAAGCCTGAAATGAGTTTTGATGAGTCCATTAGAGAGGAAGTAAAGGACCACTTGAGACGCTTGAAGGATGAGATCGTGAATCATTGGGTGGGCCCAGAAGGCCGCCCTCTACATGAAGTCCTGCTGGAGCAAGCCAGGGTCGTCTGGCAGTTGTGAGGCAAAGAGGACTTAGACAAGTGGATTGTGACGTCTAATAAGACAATTGGCGGCCGAATCGAAGCATTCTTGAAAATGGGCAAGAACAACCAAAGTGCACTGCTCTATGGGGACTCTGAGCACTGAGCCCCCAAAGGACGGGGAGAGCAGGCAGAGTGGGTTCTGTGCAATTATCTCCAGGGTTCACCAGGGCTTTTTTGAGAAGAGCATGAGTTACGACTGGTCCCAGTACAACAATCTATATCTCCGTGTCCGCGGTGATGGGCGGCCTTGGATGGTGAACATCTGGCAGCAGATGGACTTCATCCAGAACAAGGACCAGATGTACAGCTACTTCATGTATACCCGCGGCGGGCCCTATTGGCAGGAGGTCAAGATTCCCTTTTCCAAATTTTTCTTCTCAAATAAAGGAAGAATTCGGGATGCCCAGTACAAGCTTCTGCTTGATAAGATTTCTTCTATAGGATTCACCCTGGCTGATAAAGTAGATGGTCCATTCTTCCTGGAAATAGATTTTATTGGTGTGTTTACTGATCCAGCCCACACAGAAGAATTTGCTTATGAAAATTCTCTGGTGCTTAACCCAAGACTTTTTAAAAAAGGAAGAAAAAAATAATAATAATTAAATAAGAAAAAAACATATGGCAGTTATTAATTGTTAAACTAGTGATGATAGTAATAGCTACAATGATACAAAAAAAGTATTTTGTTTGTGGTACTGAGGCTGAAACTCAGGTCCCACAAGTTAGATGTAGTCCAGCCCAAAATAAAAACTAATGGTGCCAGTTGTGGCACATAGGTATAATCCTAACACTGGGAAGGCTGAGGCAAGATGATCAGGCACATTCGAGGTCAGCCTGGGACACAAAATGAGTTTTAAGGCTAGCCTGGACTACATAGACCTTGTCTCACAAAGAGAGAAGAAAAAAACCTAATGGCTTCCAATGAATTGCTGGTATGTATTCTTTAAAATAGGATTTTATTTTTTTTTTGTATTTTAGGGAAGGGTCTACAGGGTATTCAGGGTCTCACTGCTTTTAGCAATTTGCCTGTTTACAGCCTGCTAAGAGCTGGGGTCATAGGACTTGTCAGTAAGAGAACAGATCAGGGGACACATCATGAAACTTGATGCTATCTTTTAGCTTGCAAGCACAGATACAATGACCATGTCTTTTTCAGAATTGTTTGTTCCTACTACAAAAGAACAATTATGCATGAAAAAAACTGTAATTCCAAATAAATAACATTTTCTGATGCCTTTAGGCAACCTCTGTGTTTGGTCATTCGACCCCCGCCGGGGTCATGACCCACAGGTTGAGAACCGCTGCTTTAGAGTGTTCTTTTTGGACTTGCTTCCCTGGAAATCACCTGGTTATTTTCTTCGTAATATGCCTCTGGATGGCTCTAGGTTAGTATTTCTCAAACTGTAGCCACAACATCGTTTACATTTGCATTATCTGGCCTTATGGTTTATGTGTGTAGTTGTCCCTTCCAAGCCTTATGTAGTCATTAGGGCAGACTTCTAGAGTTTGTGATTAATTCATGATCCAATACTTGGATTATGGGTGTGAGTGCTACAGCTCCCTGGGGGTGGAGAGCTTGAATACAATATAAGGAAGAGAGGCATGCCAGCTGCTGCAGCCGTGACCCCTCCCTTTTTGGTTCTTGCTCTTTGCTGTTTCCACTGCCATGAATGGCTGCCCTCTCCCCTGTGCCATTCTGCCTTGGAGCCAGCAGAGTATGGACTGAATCTTCCACCAATCCTAAGCTAAATAAATGTTTCCTTCCTTAATTTTGGGTGTTGGGTATCTTGTCCCAGCAATGAGAGAAAAGTAACCAAGATACCTGGTATTTGAACTCCGGCTGCATGCAGCTCCTAAATCTATGGATCAGAGTCTCTGGGGAGGAAGAGGACGCAGCTGCCTTTGCAAGTGATTCCTGTGTGCTTGCTTTTTTCCCCCTGGTGCTGGGGATGGAACCCAGGGCCTTGGGATGCTGGGCAGGTATTCTACCACTGAGCTGTATCCCCAGCCCTGCTTATGGACTGCATGGAACACTCCCTGAAAGCGGGGTTAGAATTAGTCAGTCTAGAGAACTGCAGCTCTCCCTAGGTACTCTGCTATCAAACACAGCTCCCCAGTGTTCAGCCCTGCTTCAGGAAGGCTGGCAGAAGATACAGTTCATTTGCCTCCTACTCATCAGTCTAACTTTCTCCCTAACATCCTTTCTGACTGCACTGAAATCTTCGGGAAGTGCCTATAAATACTCCATTTGCTCAGATTTTTTGCCAGACAGTGAGTCGGCACCACCTTCCCACTACTGTAGACCAAAATAGCCTTGCTGCGCTCGCCTGCCTAACTCCTCACAGCCCTGGTTCCTGACAATTAGGTGCCTTGTGACCACTTGGCTTTCTTCAAGGGGGATTCCACTGCCCTTAGCTGCTCTTTATGCACACAGTCGCGATGGAAATAAACTCTCAGCACTGGAAAGAACCTCAGATGTGATCCAAGCCACTCTCTCTATAAATGTGAACAGACACAGATAGCACATATAAGAAAGAAGACAGGAAGCAAGCAAGTCCCTAGTATGTGGCAGCAAGGTGCTATGTTGGGTCTTTCAACAAGCTTTCCAGGTAGATAATATTACATCCATTTCTACAGATAAAGAAGGGAAATTCAGCCGGGAGTGGTGGCGCACGCCTGTAATCCCAGCACTTGGGAGGCTGAGGCAGGAGGATCAGTGCGAGTTTGAGACCAGCCTGGGCTACGAAAGTGAGCTCAAGGCCAGCCTGAACTGCATAATAGGACCCTGTCCCCCCCCCCCAAAAAAAGGAAGGGAAATTCAGAAAATTAAAGAAATCTGCAATGTAATTGCAGATAATAGGCAATAGGCACATTGAATCCACGTTCTAATAAAAATAATACTATAATTTATTAATCACTACATGTTGGACATAGCTCTGAGCATTTTGTTTTTATTAATCCATGTAAAAGCAATAACTATTATTACTTTCATTTCACAAGGGAAATTCAGGCACAGAAAACTATAAACTTGCCTGGACCAGACAGTAAGTAGGTGGTACCCTGGAGAACCTGGTGACAAGTAGTTATTGTCCCAGTAGGAGATGCCCAGGTTAGAAATAAGGATCAGAAGGGAGAGATTGGCAAAGCACTTTTTTGGGGGGTGGGGGAAGGATTTACAGAGTGTTCAGGGTCTCACTACTAGACTGGACTCATAGTGATCCACCTGTTTACAACTTCCCAAGAGCTAGGATAACAGGTGCGCACCCCCCACCCCCGTCTCAGTTGCCATTTCAGCACACCCCAGGGGCAAGGCCTGCACGGCAGGCTTGGGGATTGAACCCTAGCCCCTGTGCCTGCTTACAGGTGCTTTTAATCCACTGAGCATTTTGGCTGGCCCCACAAAGCACTTCTGATGGAAAATGCCGTAAAGAAGATAAACTGGATTTCCTAGTATAAGATGATGGTACAGATTCAGGGAACAGGATTTGTAAGACATGGAAGATGCTCAGTTTTTATTCAAGGTGATAGAAATGAATGAGTTTTGAGTGAGGGAGTACCATGACATCCAGTATTATTTTTTTTTTTCAACTTGCTCTGAGTGGCACTACATTTAGGAGAAGAAAATGGGAACAAGAGTAGAAGCAGAGAGGTTGTTGGTTAGGATAGCCAGAGGCAAAATTAATGGTGGCTTGAAGAAAGGCACAATGGAAGAGTCTTAGTCAATTTCTGTTGCTGTAACAGATTACCAGAGACTAGATGTTTTATAAAGAGAGGTTTATGATTCTGGGCAGTGGGGAGGCAAAGCATGGGGTACTGATATGTACTATAGGCTTCTAGTGAGTGCATCATAATGTGGCAGAAATGGGGAAGACCAGAGGGCACATAAAGAGGAGACAAACCGCGCATGGTGGCTGCCTCTGAAAACAGCCTGCATTTGCAGAAACCTTGTAAGAGGGAAAACTACTTTCCCAAGAATTTTAACCCAGTGACACTAGAGAAGCATCAGTCCCCCTATGAGGGCAGAACTCTCATGACCTAAACACCTCTTAGAGGCCCTACCACCTCTCAGCACTGTCACACTGGTTGACAAATTCCAACATGAATTTTGAAGACAAATCACATTCAAACTGTCTCAGGAGGCAAAGGGAAGGAGGTAGAAATTAAAATATATTTTAGGAGATGCTGTCAGACTTGACAGAGAGGGACAGAGGAAAAGGGAGCAATCAATTGATGACCCTAGGTTTCCAGCCTGAAACGGATGAGTGTTGCCAATTAGTAAGATGAGAAATAGGAGGGACAAATTTTGGAGAATAACCATAATCAGACATGTATGTATGTATATGCAGGTATAAACAGAGTACCAAAGCTTATTAAAGAATGCTTGGAGTTGAGATTTTAAAAGCTCCATTTCTGCTCTTAC
Source organism: Myocastor coypus (assembly GCA_004027025.1). NCBI lineage: Eukaryota > Metazoa > Chordata > Mammalia > Rodentia > Myocastoridae > Myocastor > Myocastor coypus. Next base: position 11,245 of record PVJA010021230.1, read on the forward strand.
TATGAGCAATAACTTCTTCTTTCCTTTTCCCATCTGCAACTTGGGAATAATTATATCTGTCTTTACTGTTCCAGAAAGATGCTGAGGTGATAGGTGCGATAATATATGTGAGTGCTTGTATGAAAGCACTTTGAAGTCTTGGGAAGTTAGGAACTGTGTACATCCAAGCTATCATTATGATGCTACAGAGTTTATGCTTTTCATGTATCTCCTCAAAGTCACGGAGGTCATAAGCATAACTTGTCCACATTCTTACCTTCATGTTCAGTTCCCAGAAATGACAATATCAATATGCTTCTCTTTCTCTAGCATCCCTTATGCTATGGCATTCTCTTGAAAGGCTTTTGTAATTACTAGTAGTCTAAGACTCGAAGGAAGCTAGTGTACTTGCCTGAGTAACTTTCTTTCTGCCTGGGTGATCCTTGGCTGATAATAATATCTTACACAGATTAGGGATGTGAAGATTACAAAGAACTAATATATTGTCTCATCTAGTCCAACATCATTCTAGGAAAAATTTTTCTTTAATGTGTTTGACTGAAAATGGCTCAGGAGGTTAAAGTAACTTGCCTAAGACTTCATTTTACAGCTAGAGTAGCTATAGCTAATCAAAGAGTTATGTTCTAAAAAAATACAGTGAATATGCACCAGAGGCATCCAAAGAAATGCAGCCCTGTTCCCACATAATATCCATGGAATTTATTTGCTGGCTCCTTTGATCACTGCAGTCTTGGGCCATGCTCATTTTAGTTCTATGAAAGTTCCAGTTCTCCATACATTCATTCTATTCTCAAGGCAACCTTTTATGTCACCATTCCTTAGCTTTGCTCTACATAGATTAGTATGTGGAGAGTACTGTATGAAAACCAGCTACAACTTTTCTATTAGAAGGAAGGGAATAGAAAGGTTGAATTATGCAAACAAGGCATTTTGAAAGTGACTATTTAACCCATGTAGTTCCAAACCCGTAAGTGTGAGGACGAAGGTGAGGCTGACTGGCTAGTGGTTAGCACGCTGCCTGGCTTGGAGTGAAAACTATTACTCGTTGTACTTTCTTCTTTCCCAAATGATCCTCATTTGTCTAGAATGATTTAGCGGGGGGCACTGGCTAGACATAGAGGTTAATCTCCTCCTAAAAATTCTCAACTTGGTTGTGGCCCGGCAGGGATAAGTTGTGTAATCTTGTGTGTGTGTGTAATCTTTACAAGCCTTTATTTCTGCCTACTTTCTGCTCACTTTTGGAGAACAGTATTTGGGATTTCGTCTATAAACTGATGGCAAGCGCAAATAAAACAATGTCAACTTTGAGATTAACGACGAAAATGTAATTTGCTCTCCCTCTGAGTTGAGCCTGGATGTCAAACCTCCAAACCTACGGGCACCTCGTTCTTCAAGACTACACTTCAGAGTTTACAGGTGTTTGCCTAGGGCGACCAAAACAAAGCTTTGGTGTCACCGTGGCTGCCTCCCAGGAGCAGATAAAAAAGGTGCCTTGCAGGTAGCTTCCTGGCGCCAGCTCACCTGCAGCGAGACTCTGACTGCCCCCCCATGAGGGCAGGGAAAAAGCGCCGGCCTCGGCTGCGTTTTGAGCGCGCACTATCGATTTCCCGGTCCTCCTCCCTTTTCCATTTTGAGCCGGCAATCCTCCAAACTTGATCGGGTCGGCGGTGGTCCCCGAGGTCCTGCTGGTGGGCAGCTGTCCCCACTGCCTCATACAGCACCGGGCTCCGCACGGCACCGAGCGCGGCCCAGAGGCTGTGGCTGCACGCAGCCGCGCCAGGCGGGCGCTCGTTCCCGCCAGGCCGCCGCCGCCTTCTCGGCCCCGCCCCGCCCCGCCCGCCCCGCCCGCAGGGTCGTCCCGGGCCGCGGGTACCGCGCTCCGCCCGCAGGACGAGCGGGGGACGAGGAAGCCGGAGGGGACAAGGAGGCGGGCCTCCTCCGGGCTCCTTCCCCACGCCCAGCCGCCACCCTCTCCGGCGGCTCCCGGTGCCCGCTGTGCCTTCCCCGGGGAGAAGTGTGTCCCCAGCCCTGCCCTCGCTGCTCGCGCCCCGGACCGCGCCCCCGAGCTCGCCGCGGCCCTTGAGCCGCCGCCGCCGCCGCCCGCCCGGGCCGAGGTCGCGCGCAGGTGGCCCCGCGCCGCAAGACAGCACCGCCCCGAGGTGGCGCCCGCTCAGGGGGAGGTGCTGCCGCGCGGGCCGGCCCCTCGCGCCCAGGGCGCCGGCTGCGGCCCGGTCTCCTCCTCCTCGTCCTCCTCCTCCAGTGCCTCCGCCCTCCGCGCCTGGGAAGGTGGGAGGCGGCGGCGGCGGCGGCGTGCTGTGTGCGCGCGCTAGGGGCGGTGGAGCCGAGGCGCCCGGTGCCACCGCGGCGTCAGAGGCACAGCGAGCGGCGGGCGCGGCGGGGCCGCATCTGCGGCGGCTGTGAACAAAGAGGAGGAGCCGGGCGCGAGGTAGGGCGCGCGGAGGGGCGCGGGCGGCGGACCCTCGTCGCGGCGGAGGCGGGGGGCGCCGCAAGCCCCTGTCCCCCCGCCGGCTGGGGTCCGTCCCTCGCCCTCGGTCCCCGTGAGCCAGCCACCCGGACCTGCGGGGACGGCGCCAGCGGCCTCCCAGGGCTTCCTGCTCGGACTCTGCGCCGCCCTGGGATGGCTCAGTCTCTGAGGACGCCCACCTCCTCCCCGCGGGGTGATCGACTGGTCTCTTGTGCACTTTGGGGGCTGAGTTTCACAACTTAAGGCTGCGTGTTTATTTTTTAAGTCCTTAAAAACTTCCAGTATTCGTATGGGCGAAATTTCTGCCCTCGGCTGACCTAAAGGGGGGCGGCGATGCGGCTCCTGGGTGAGTTCCCCATTGCGGGACCCATCCGGTCCCAGCCCCAGCTCGGGACCCTGCAGTGCCCGCGGCCGCCGCACCTGGCATCGGGTGTGTCTGCGGTGAGCGCCCGCCGCGCCCCCTGCGGGGCTGGAGTACCTGAGCTCCGCTGCGTGCGAGAGGGGCGCGGAGCTCCCCGCCCCGACTTAGTCAAGAACAGCTGTTGGTGCTGCCATCCCGCCTCCGTCGCCCCTTCTTCCTGAGCATTCACGTTTCCATTTATTTGGGCGGCGGTGGTGGTGGTGGTGATGATGACGGGTAGGTGGGAGGGGAGTGTTGCCGTAACTGGTTTATATGTTTTTTCTTGAATGGCTCGGTTTTTCGTATTATGCTCAGTCTTCCGTCCAGCATTCCATTGTCGAGTTCTTTTAGTGATCATTTTGCACGATTTTCTGAATGAGATCCGGGCAGGCAGTTCAGAAATCCATTTCAGAGTTTGTCAACTGCTTCTGTGAGAAGTGCCATTATGTTTTAGTCCTTTTCAAGCAAACCTTAGTTGTAGCTTTAAGGATTGTCAACCTTTTTGGTTGGGTAGGATTAAGCAGCTTTGGCTTTAAGACAGAAGGGGAACATATGCGTTTAATACTGGATCCTTTACCACAAGGATCACCCAAAGCAGGGTGCCTTAAATGATAAAGCAGTTTAAAAATTGAGAACTTAGGTGGATTTAAAAGCAGTTTCAGGTGGAGGAAACTTTCAACTGCTTCTGTGCAGCTTCTTCGATGAGTTGAGGATTTCTTTTTTTAAAAAAAGGCACTATCACAGCTGAAAGGGTATATATTTGTTAAATGCATTTCGTAAATCCTGTTTATTGCAGGAATCTTGCATAGTACTTGATAGCTACTTCTCTGCCCTGAGCTTCTGGATATCTTATGGGATTAATTATGAGCTATTTTAAAAGCCTGTTTTGTTTTTTAATTGTTGACTTTGGAGTTTAGAAACCACATTCCAAAGCAGAGCTATGGTATGCAGAGGAAGCACTTTTGTGTACTTTTTGGTTCCTTGCTTCTCTGAGCTTTCCTCCCAGATAACTAACACTAACTTCCCTCCTTCCTCCTCTTCCCCTTGTCTCCAGGACGAAGTCTGAGATGGATGTTACATGAATCGTTTTAAGGGCCGCGCACAACTATGACCATTTCTGAAGCCCTTTTCTCAGTAAAATAGATCAAGATGGATGAATCTGCCTTGTTGGATCTTTTGGAGTGTCCTGTGTGTCTAGAACGCCTCGATGCCTCTGCAAAGGTCTTGCCTTGCCAGCACACGTTTTGCAAACGATGTTTGCTGGGGATTGTAGGCTCACGGAATGAACTCAGATGCCCAGAGTGCAGGACTCTGGTCGGCTCAGGTGTGGAGGAGCTTCCCAGTAACATCCTGCTCGTCAGACTTCTGGATGGCATCAAGCAGAGGCCCTGGAAACCTGGCCCTGGTGGGGGCAGTGGGACCAACTGCACAAATGCGTTAAGGGCTCAGGGTAGCACTGTGGCTAATTGTAGTGCAAAAGATCTGCAGAGCTCCCAGGGTGGACAGCAGCCTCGGGTGCAAGCCTGGAGCCCCCCAGTGAGGGTGAGTAGCCTGCAGAGGCAGTTTGGGGAATGAAGGCGGTGATGACTACATTTTTCTCTCTATTCTTTTGGTTTGTTTTCTAAATTAGCTCATTACTGAAAAAGCCATGCCTCCTGGACAGATAGAGGATTATACCTCAGATCCTTTTTGTTTTCTATTTTGGAATGAGATTGCCTGTAAACAATACATTTTGAAAAATATATGTCTTGATTTTTAAAATCTCTCAGTCTCTATTGTCTTTAAAGACATTTTCGGGAATAGAAAGTGTATATTCAATGAGATGTAAAATAGCAGTTCTTCCCATTTTAAAGGGGAAATTTGATATATTTACCCTTTTGATGAGGTTTGTAGAGTTATAATTATATGTGTATTGGTACATATGTGTATGCATGTTATAAATATGTGTGTGAGTACATCACACACAGTAAATCAAGTCCTAATTTTCACATTGCTTGGAGTCATTCTAATGGTTTTATGAATGCATAGCACAGAATTTACTGGTTGGAGGAATTTTTAACAAATCGTGGCCACAGGTAGCAGAGTTTCGTTGCTGTAGCAACAGAACCTCACTGAGGACTACGCTAAAACATCTGGCTTTATGTTGAGCTGTACAGAGAGTGAAATGCAATAGTTCCATCAAAATGATCTTTCTTAGGGTTTGAGCTAAAATAATTTTAGATGAAGTTAAATATTTGCGTGGGTACTACAACTTATATTTCTGGAAGGTAGGGTATTGAGATAAATGCAAACTCTTCTGCGATGACGCTCCCCCTCATAAGATAGGGATGTGCACCAGATAATGAAAACAACTTCCTTTTTTTGTGGGAAGAAGCAATTTTGATAATTAGCTAAGCCATGAAGCTTTATGAGAATTTTTTTCAAATATTCATAGTATATAAACTCAACTGATTTCTTTCACTTAATATCAAACTACCTACTGGGAATGCATATTGGTATGAAGTTACAGATGTGGCTATTGGACAGCTGTAGTAGAGGGGCAGTTCTCTTAAATTCTTAAGTAGATCTTTTGCAAGTGATATAATGTATTTACATCACTAAGTGTACAGTCTCCGAAGCATTCTTTGGAGAAAGAATGTAGAAAACCGTATTGCCAGAAAGGGGTTTAATCATTAGGCTCTTTGGTTTTATTGATCCCTACTTAATTTTTTTTTAAAGATGGAAGTTTGGATTAGAGAGACTTTCCATTATTTGAAGCTGCCTTGTGAAGTTGATCAGCTTATGACTTCTCTTAGGTTCCTTTTATAGTATTTACTGGTTCCTTGATGAGTATATATGGACTTGTGACTATTTTAACCCCAGAACTGGAAATCGAGTTGATCATTTCTAGAACACTACACCTAGAACTGCACCTTAGTGAAGGGTTAGATTCGTATCTCCGGAGAGGTTTTGTTTCCCTGTTACTTTGAGTAGGGAAGGTGTAGCTTCTGGCTGTGCAAGGAGCCTTAGTTGCTGGTGGGGAGCCTTACCTGCTGTGAGGAATGTGTTGAGTGATCACTGATAAGATGAGAGGCTCAGGCATTCAACTTAAGTTTTAAGGTCCATCCCCTTCCTTCCTCTTTAATTCCCCTTCCTTCTTTGCTGGAGACTGCACCTAGAGTTCCCACTGGGCTACATCTCTGGTCCTTTTTCTTTTTTATTTTGAGACAAGATCTCTTAAATTGCTAAATTGCCAACTTAACTTGTGCTTGAGCTTGGTGATCCCCCAGCCCTACTCTCCAGAGTGCTGGGGCTACAGGTGTGTGACATCATACCTGGCTTATTTTCTTTCTGAGAGAAAGGTCCTGCTTTATGCTGCATTTTTTTTTTTTTTTTAATTTGAACTGTTAAGCTTCTAAAATTAATCTTCATTGCCCCTTGGCAAGTTATTTAAATTTTGATCCTGTTGATATTTCTTCTGGTTTATCTGATTTTGCTAATTTGCTTCCTATTTATTCTTTGGCATGAAAAAATTACTTGCCAAGAGGCTCAACGAACTTGAGCCTTAATAATTTGGTTCAAATAGTTGAGGTGGATCAAACAGGAGATATGGTTGTTACCCGAGAGCAGAGGGTGGAGGTGGGACAGAAACATCAAAGAAATAAAACAACTCAGTAGTCTTAAGACAAAGCAAATGAGGCAATTACCTTGAAAAGAACTGCTTTTCTTTTCCTACTTTCTCATTAGCATTGACTAGCACCTTTTGCTTGTTAAGTGTTCAGAATAACCAAGGCTATGCATACAGCAGTCCTGAAAGATAAATATATCTCTGGAACATACTCCTTTCAGAAGTAGGAAATCTGTAACATGTGGCTACAAGGCGGTTGTAAGGAGCTCCTCTGGACACTTCCCTGAGGTGACTGTAATAAATCCCAAACGTGCATCCTCCTCCCTCAGACGTTCTGACACAGGCAAGTGGCACAGTGAGCCTGTTTCCACATGTTGTGCAAAGCTGAAAGTGATAACATGTGAAATGTTGCTCGAGTTTACTGGTTATGTTCCATTTTACATTAGGTTTGGCCATGTGGCTTCCTCATGCTGAGGGAGATTGGATGTTATCAGCAGATTCGAACATTTCCAATGTGTGACACATCTTGTTGCCAGAATTTTAGTGTTTCCTGCCTAATAGGAAGGAGAAAGGAAAGAATAAGTGTTGGGTTGGAGTCAGCGTGGTAGCTGCCAGTTCTTTCCCTCAGATGAATTCCTGTTGGTTTTTGACTACAGTACAAAGAACCACATACAATGGGAAACCAAAGCTAATCTTCAGTGGATTAAAAAAGTATCTGCAGAAGATTATGTCTATCAAAAAATATATTGTATATGTACCATATATATGAATGTATATGTTAATAAATTAGAAAACATGTTTAGTTTCTATAGTGATCTAATAGATTAGTTCAGATTTGCTTTCTATGTGTAGCTTTGTTGTCTTAAGATCTATTAATGACTATACTTGTGTCTGTCCATCTAGATATCATTGCTGCCTCTACCTCAAAATGAATTTATTCTTTAATTATCATTAGATGACTGATTTACAGTCCATTTGTTCTTTTACCAAGTATTTATTAGGCACTTACTGTGTGCATAATTCCACACTGGATAGGCGATGATGGACAGACCGGATACACATTCTGCTCAGCAGCTTTTGAGTGTGTGGTCAGTTTTATGGGAGAGATATTATTAAACTTAGTAGAGGCCAGGTACGTAATTAAATATGACCTGTTTTATGACAGAATAGGAGATAGGATAGGAGAAAGAGTTGTTTAATGTGCATGTGTCCTTAAAAATCGTCCTCGAGGGAGCTGGGGAGATAGCTCCATGGTACAAGTGCCTGCCTGGCAAGTGCAAGGTCACCAGTTTGAACCCTGGTCCTGCCAAAAAAAAAAAAAAAATCTTCTTTGAAGATAAGTGTTTGAATTAAAATCTTAAGAGTGAAATGATATCTACTAGATGAATAGAGGCTGGGCCAGGAAGGGCAGAAGGGAAGTGTATTCCAAAGACCCTGACCTACGACAGGAGGTGGTTTGGTTCCTGTGAAGAGGTGATGGAATGTGAGTGTGAATAGCCACAGGAGTGGTGACAGAGATGAGGCTAGAGGATAGATGGTACTTAAGGTGTGAGGAGCTACAGCTAAAGCCATGTGGGCTTTAGGGTCAGGTGGTAAACACTCCACGTTTGGGATTGGAAAGATGAGGCTCATTGGCTGGGACTGAGGCGATTAGCCTGTCTGTAGAACGGATAGGGATTGGAGCTTGGGGTCGAACGACTGAGCAAGGAAAGACGGAAAGGGGCACACAGGTGTAGTGCGCTTTTCCTCACAAATGTCAAGTGTGCTTTCTCGCCCTCAGCCACAGTTGTGACTCTCTACTCTCCCTTTTCTGTTGCTGTTATGGACCAATTTCAAAATTCTTCTTGGGAAGTATTAACCTTAGTAACTCAGCAGTGGCTCTCTTAGGAGACTGGGCCTTTAAGTTGGCTAGGGTAAAGTGAGGGCCCAATCCAGTATGACTGGTGTGCTTGTAAGGACGCAGAGACACAGGGGAAGACCCTGTGAATACACTTGGGGAAGATGGCTTAAGTATAGGCAAATGAGAGAAGTACTGAAGAAACAAAACTTGCCGACTCCTTCAGTTGCATTCTTCTGGTGTTTAGAACTTAGAAATAGGTTCCTGCTGCTGATGCCATCCAGTCTGTGGTTATGGCATGTGACTGCTAAAGGCCAGCCCGTGCAGGGACTTTTTGGTTCACTGCCAATGCTCCTAGCCTCAGTTTTCCCCAAACCTATAATGCTCCCGCTCACTGTGTCCCTGTTGCACAGGTAGAAAACCTTCATGCTGTGCAGGCTCAACCCCACCCTCCCAACGGCTCAAATTGTCTGGTGTAATTTCATAAAATAAACAAAGGTATGATAAGAAGAATGAGGCTTATGTGACTGCACACAGGAAGGGAGGACTCTTGCTTTGGTCTTATCCTGAACACATCAGACTCCTGTAACTGGAGTCTGGAGAGGTCTTGGCAGGGCTTACCTGGTATCTGGCATTGCACAAAGGAAAGATAGCAGAAAGGGAACTGAAGATGTGTGTGTTGTATGACTCAGTTGCCCCAGGAAGACTGTGGAAAGGTACAGGCAGCTGTGGGTCATACCTTGGGGTCATGGACATTCAAAGGCAGACCAGTATCCGTGGAGGTCTTTCAGACTCAGTTCTGTGCTGCAGTCTTCCCTATGCAAGGGCAAAGCTCACATTAGTGCCTATTTCTATTTAAAAACAAAACAAAACAACACAACAAAAGAACTGCCACACAGGGGAAGTAAGTGCATAAGATACAGTGTGCGTAAGGCAGGGCAGCAGGACTACAAGTGGGGTAGAAAGTAGAGAATAGGCCTGCGTGGCGTGGGCGCTGGGCTGTGTGTGCTGTCAGAGTGGATTCTGTGCTCAGGACAAATGCCTGGCATATGTGGCAGGTTTTGCACACTAATAGCCCGAGGAAAGTTGAGGGTCTGTGTTAACCCACTCTGGACCGACATTATTGTGGTTTGGATGAGGGGGCTGTTTTGATGTTTCAGAATGGCTGAATTGCAGTAGAGAAGGTTTGGATTTTTTTTTTTTTTTTTCAATAACTGTGGTAGAGCCTATAATCCCAGCACTTCGAGGCTGAGGCAGAAGGATTGATGTGAGTTTGAGACCAGAGTGGGACTACAAAAGTGAGCTCAAGGCCAGCCTCAACTGCATAGCTAGACCCTGTCTCAAAAAGACCAAAAAAAAAAAAAAAAAAAAAAGTGGTAGATAATCTTATATTTTATTCATTATTTTATCCTTTTCCCCTGCTCCAGGTCTCATGCTTGCTGCATTCCTAACCATTCATTCATTCATTCATTCATTCATTCATTCATTTATGTTGCAGAACTGGGGATTGAACTAAGCTGCTTGCCAGGCAAGCGCCTGCTCTACTGAGCTAACTTCCCAGCCCTTCCTAACCTTTTAAATTGTTACTAAGTTAGGCACGATGTGAGGCTCTGGATCTCCAGTCTTTTTTTTTGGTGCCTGGGGGTCAAATCCATTCCTCACTATATGCTAGGTTCTTAGCACTGAGCTACATCCCAAGCCCCAGGCTCTGGGATCTTCAATAGGGTGGAAGCAGCAGTGAAGAAAGGAAGGTTTATAGTGTACACTAACTGGTCATTTAAAAGGAGAGAGGCTAGGTGGTGGCCCAGGTCTCTAATCCCAGCTACTGGGGTAGCTGCAGCAGGAGGATCAGGAGTATGAGGCCAGCCTGGGAACTTCTTCTGAGAGTGTGTCTTAGAATAAAATCAACCAATGAATAAAAAGGGCTAGAGGTGTAGGATGAAATCTTTTTCTGTCAAGCATGTCTGCCTCATGAATAAACCCCTGTTCATCTGTAATACACATATAGAGAGGTGCCACCCTTGAAGGACCCTGCTTCATGATTCCCAAAATGACTGTGATGTTTTTCTTTCTATATTTAAAAGTAATCAAGTTCCTGCTAAGACATTAAATAGTAGAAAAGGATGTAATAGAGAGGTCAAGGCTTCTAGTCTTTATTGCTGATGTTAGGGATGACTACTGGGAAAATGTGTTTTGTGCTTCCTGAAAAGAAATTTTTATTTTGCTGTTTTGATTTTTTGAGACAGGGTTTTGCTACGTAGTGCAGTCTGGCCTAATACTCTCTTATATAGCCCAGACTGGCCTCAAATTCATGGTGATCCTCATGCCTCAGCCTCCTAAGTGCTGCAATTACAGGCATGCATCACCATGTCCTGCAAAAACATTTACTAGAAATAGAATCCTATCATCATGCTAGCCTGTAGTTTGAGCTTTTCTGCGTAGTGATGCAATCTGTATAGCTTTCCATATCTATCTGCTCACCTCACTTTGATCTACATGAAGGCAGTAGACCTTATTCTTACTTATGGCTGGAGGAAGGGTGGCTAGAAGACTCCAGCGCCTGCCCAGTTCTCCTAGCGGTACGCAGTGGAGTCGGGAGGGATTCTGCCCTGGACGGACTGCCTAATTCAAATGCTTCCTTCCTGTAAGCACACTGTCAGTAGCAAAGATGGTCCCATGTGTCCTCAAGCAGCTTTTTGCTGGGAAAAGTTTCTCAGTTATTCTCTTCCCTCTGTCCACACTTACTTCCTGGTGTGTGTGTGTGTGTGTGTGTGTGTGTTTCTGGTTTTTTTTTTTTTTTTTTTTTCTTTGACAAAAAGAAGACCCTTTAAGCTCGCTCTTTTACAGTGGTAATGGGCCTGGAAGCACTTCCTAAGCTCCTTGGCCTGAGCTATCTGCTGAAGAGGTCCGAAGTCCACCTGCTTCTGACCCTAGGGAGGGCCGTCAGCTCAGCCTGTAATCTGTGGCCTAGGGCCACGCCCTGAGGAGCCCTAGCTTGGGGGTGGGGGCAGGGTGGCCTCCAGAGGCTCATCTGTGACTTAACAGATCGCTGTAGGCTACATAGGATTCACCACTCAAAAAAGCCTCCCTGAAGGAGTGAGGAAAGCGTGGGCTGGTCACTCTGTGCTATTGAATGCTCGCTGTTTTTCGGCTTTCTCCACAATGTGTAAATTTAGGGGTGATGCTTGTTTCATCTATTAATAGACTGTCTTGTGGATAAGTGCAACAATTGATGTGTCAGTATTTTTGGTGACTGTAAAACCTTTGTAAATGGATGTAGTATTATTGTTATTATAGAGTCAAAATTAGTCTTTCTCACAAAGGAGTATAAAATTTCTATTTTGGGCAGTGAGAAATTGAGTTATTGAAATGATGCAGTGATCTGAAAGGTTGCAGCGTGTGGTTTTAGAGTGGCAGGAGAGGGGGCACAGTAGCTGAGTTCTTTGGTCCTTGACATGCAGTAAACAACCTTGTGAACGTCCATTCCACCCCCCCTCACTTTGCGCGTTTTCCCCATTGGCTGTGTGCTTCATGATGGCCTCCATTCTGAACATACTGTGGGTGACTGGATCATTGTGGGAACACCCAAACCGCCATGGTGTAGGTGGGTCACGCGGAGTGACCTCTGGCTACGCCAATTACCTCACACTGGAGGGGTGGTGCACACCTGTAATCTTAACCTTCTGGGCGGTCAGGAGTTAATTCCCAACTTTGATCCAGGGCAGCAAGCAGAGTACCTTGATGAGGCCTTGCCTTACAGAACACATTTTTTTAAAAAAGCTTTTTTTTTTTAGCTCGGGTTGAAGGCACTGGGTTCCATCTCTGGCACAAAATCAATAAGTGAATGAAATGCAAGTGGTAAACATGGTGTGTTTGAGGCTGCTTGCCTGTGTAGTGTGGTGTACCATTCCATATTAAACTGAGGAAAAAAGAACCCTAAAATAATGCCAAATTATAGTACCAGTCATAAATCATCATCACTGTCAGGATTTAGGTATTGTACGAAATAGATGAATTTTGGTTTGGGCCAGCGTCACCACAGATGCATGAATCTTGTTTGCACAGTCGTATGACAGTTCTGACATCCTAGGCATAAGGACTTTTGGGCTCTCTGTACTCCGATGGGACCACTGCTGTCTGTGCAGTCTGACCTTGGCAGTCTCATCCTGGCATATGCCTGGGTCTCACTGTCAGTGCAGCCTTCTCTTAAAAAGTGCCTCACCTTTGATCGTAGCCTGTCCACCCCCACCCTGGCTTCTGCATCCTGGGGGTTGGGGGTGGGGTGGAGCGTACTTCTAGTTCCCTCCCTCTCCTGTGTCTCAGCCGCTCACTCACACTGCCTTGTCCTGCGCCTGGGGTCTGCACTTTCTGATTGGCTCAGAGGAGAGCAGGAACGTTGTGATAGGAAAGTGACAGCACAGTGGAGCGCCTGGGCTCCTCTGCTGTCTTCTGGAGTGGCTTCCTCAAACTGTGCTTTTGCCCCATAGTAAGTGGATGTTTTCAGTGGAGGGAAAGAATCACATCATAGCTCCAAAAGATGCCTGGGAGAAGAGGCAGCTGCCAGGGCCCTTTGCAACCTTCCTGCCTCAGCTCTAACTCCTGCCGGGAATAAGGCCTGCTTTTCTCCACTCTTGGCAGACCATCGTCCTGCCATTTATTAATCCATCCCCTCCCCAGGCTACTGCTTAATTTGTAGCAAACCTGAGCAAACATCAAGCAAAGCCAAGACAACAAGTGAAAATTCTGTAGCGGGATCCTTTGTAAGGCTCTGTAATAGTACCGCAGCCGGATACACAGAGCAGAGTGAGGTCCAGGTATGCCGGAAACACGACTCACAACAGTACAGTAGCAGAGTGAGGAGCTCAGCAGGCAGGTCTTACTTTCCTAGCAGCCTAGTGTAGTAAGGCATTCTTGCAGTAGGAAATCTATATGGCAGGGTGACCCCCTCTCTTTTCAGGCCAGAACCCCCTCTCCAAGCTTTGAGCATAAAGAGTGTGTATATATTCCCTACACCCTCTTTTACACTTTCTTTCAGTGACAACTTTAAGAAGAGTAATTCTCAGGGCAGCCTGCATTTCCATGGTCCTTGTCCTTCCCAGCATGTGTGCCTGTCAGGGCCTACTCTGGAGGGTGGTAGCAGTTGCTGCATGAATGGTGATATATGGGAGGCTGTAAACACAGCCATTTTAAAGATAGATGTGTGAGTGGGCTCTTTGGGGGTAGCTGGGAAGGGAACGGAGGTGCCGCTTCAGATGGTTGACAGTAGTGGCTTAAGTAGTAGACTGTTTGCTTTGCGAAACATGGAAGAAGTGAGCAGTGAAGAGTGTGCCACTGAATTTTCAAGTTACATTAAATGCAGTGCGGGGATGCAGGGCCTGTCAAGTTTGAACGTTTTTCTGTTCACCTCAGGAAGTGAATTCCTTTTTTCTTTTAACAAGAAAAAATTTCTTTCAAAACACTGCATTTTCACTGTTTATGGTTTAGGAAGGAATGAGCAAGAAAGAACTTTCAGTATTTTACAATGTAATCAGTGGTCCTAAGCAGTGAAGAATTATGCAGAGGTGAAATTAATGTTTGCCACGTTCAAGTTGCATGGATAGCTTTCATTTAGGTGAGGGAGGCATCTCCAAAGTTGGACAGTGGCGGCAGAGTGTGCGTATCAGGCTGTAGCGCACAAGTAGCCCTTGTATTTGTATGGTGGGCCTGGAAATGTGGTTAAGTGCTCATGCCTGAAAGCTGAACATTAGATATGGTGCAAGGAGGTTTAATTTTTATAGAGCTAAAAATATTCTTCCATTGTTATGTAACTTTGGCTTTTATTTTTTATTTATTTTTTATGTATTTAGTACAGGATCTACAGGGTGTACAGGGTCTTACTGGTTTTTAAAGATCTTTATTAATTTAAAAGTCCTCAGGGGCTGGGTATGGTGACATACACCTGCAATCCCAGCACTTGGGAGGCTGAGGCAGGGGGATCAATGTGAGATGTGAGTTGGAGACCAGCCTGGGCTACAAAGGTGAGCTCAAGGCCAGCCTGAGCTGCATAGTGAGACCCGGTCTCAAAAAAGACAAAAACAAAAACAAAACAAAACCCCAAAACAAAACAACAAAAAAAGAAAAACAGAAAAAAAGTTCTTAACTTAAACACATAGATTTAATGTTAATATATGTAATAAAATTAAGTGTCAGGCCTTAAATTTTTGTTTTTTCAGTGTGTTCAAGGCGACAATTAGCAAATTTTTCCTCTTTTCTCCATTATTAAACTTAGGATTTGAGCACAGTATTTGATAAATTATTCCCAGTGCTTCACGTGTTCTTACTTTGCCCCCCACCACAGTTTAATGAAAGTGAGGAGCTCAAGTCTATAAAGATGAGTGGTTTTGCTTTTTTGCTAGTCCTAGCTATTTCCACACATGCCTTAATAGCACTAGTACTAGTATTTTTATTTTATCTTTTCTCTTAAGTCTTATAAAACAATTCCAGAATATTGGGGGATATTGAAAGTGTTGACACTGTTGTACAAAGACCATGATGTTGCTAGACCTGAAATGTTGGTTGCATGGCACCGTCATGTGACATGTGACAACTTGACATGTTTACATGCCACCTGCTTTAAGAAAGTGCAGATCTGACATCAGGAAACTGCTGCGTCTTATTGTAGGAGGCATGAAAATGTGTGACGTTGAGGGTTGAAAGAATGAGAAGACATGTTCTCTAGTCTTGGCTTTGTGAAGTTAGGCAAGTGTGGTCTCTTTTAGAGACCAGTTTCCTATTTTTTTATAAAGTGAAACTTGCCTAAATTGCTTTGCAGCCATGAAATTTTAAGCATAGCCAACCTCTTAAAGGTCAACTTTGATACTGAATATTTATTTTTTGTTAATTTTTATTTATTTGATATCAGATCTCACTAGGCAGTGATCCTTCTGTCTCAGCCTGCCCAGTGCTGGGATTACAGGTATAAACTGGTTGTGCGCCACAACTGGTTTTGTGGCCAGCATAGCATATGGTGCCAGGAATTGAACTCAGGTTCTTGCACTTGCTGGGCAGGTGCTTAGACAGACCACTGAGCTATCTCCCTAACCGTGATACTGAACATTTAGGGCAGACTAAGGTTGGTGTTTTGATACCATCTTGATATGATGACATAATGTGTGCCTCTTACAGTCTAGTCACCCAGGGGCAGCAGGGGCCTGCCTCTGCCCTCATGCTAGGAACTTTCAGATGAACCCTTAGATAATCTGTGTGTTTAGAGGAAGATAGAGGTACGAGTTGAGAATAGTTCAAGGAGCTTGTTTTAGGATGGAACTCCAGGTGAGAGTGGTATGCTTGGTAGGCCTAATCGGACTATAGTGAGCTACTGCTTTCTTGCTTGAATGTTGTCCTTAGGTAAAATTGCCATGATGTCTGAAATTCCAGCAATTAGATCCTATCATAATAAGCTGTTGCACTGGGGATTCAGTTTCTAACACGTGCATTTTGGAGACACAGTCAAACCATAGCAGAAGGTAGTTGAGTTTCTTTGGGGTTAGTTTCTTTGGGTGGGGTAGGGCTGAGGGAGGGTTTCGCAGGGATGATGTGTAGCATATCCTCCACACTGGGACGCTTTTGAGAGAAAGGGTTGTTGCTGGTAGTTAGGAGTCAACAGGAGTAAGTCAACTAGAGAGGGTCAAATAGGGTCATGCAGTCCCCTGAGCTAGGGCAGTGTGAGTGAGCTCAGGGTACAGGAAAAGGCTTCATCAGGAGGAGAGATGCCAGAGAATGTAAAATCTTTTCACACAGTTGCAGAGGAAATGAGGAGGCATTAACTTCTTCTCTGAATGCTTCTTTTTGTGTACTTATGGTTCCTGGGAGACAGAAAATGTGATACGGAGATAAGAGTGGATTTAGCGCCAGAAGAATTCCTCCATTCCTTGTTATCTGTGGGATTCTTGGCCAGGTTACTTCCTTTGCCTAATTGCTTTATCTGCAGAATGATGACGGATCTGCTTCCCAAGTTTGAGCTGAAGAACCCTCAGTGCGTAGGACCTCAGAGTTGCTCAGTAAACATCTGTGTGCTGTTCCTACAAATTTTAATACCATCTTATAGTCATATTGTAAAATAAATGTGTGTGTGTGTATTTGTTGGTTGGTGGCAGTAGGGCATAACCCTGCTGACTTAATTAACCAACACTTACAATGTTAATATAGCATATACTATTGGACAGTCAACTTAAATGTTACCTAAGTAGGTTGTGGCCTATGAGTACAGATGGTGTTGAGTAAATATCCTATTCACTCTGTGCCTGGCCCCGGGGCACTGGTTGCCTTGGCTTCTGTGAGCCTCATCTGTTACAGAAGATCAGAAGTAGCATTGTCTCTCTATTTCTCTCGTATCCTGTGGCATTCAGCCCATGGTCACTTGGTCCTGTTGTTTTTGGCCCCTGGTGGCATGGTACCTCATGGTAGGAGTGTGGTACCAGAGGCCTGTTGACCTCACAGAAGCTGAGAAGCAAGGGGAGAGAGGGGTCCATGCCCCCAACATGCCTTCAGGAATGGCCACCTCTTCAGTGGGGGTTCCACCACCTCCCAGTGATGCCCCAAGCTGGAGGCCAGCTCTTCACCACACAGGCCTTCAGAGGACACCCAAGAGCCAGTCTTCAGCAGTGTTTAAGGCTTTCCGTGAGGGAACCGAGCTGTGCTCTGCTGTGCTGTCCTAGCTTTTTAATATTAATGTCAGGCAAGACCGTGATACCCGTGCATGGCTCTTCGTGTGCCACTGTTGTACACCTGTGTGTGTGCACATACACATACTGTAGGAAAGTTAATGAA
Source organism: Myocastor coypus (assembly GCA_004027025.1). NCBI lineage: Eukaryota > Metazoa > Chordata > Mammalia > Rodentia > Myocastoridae > Myocastor > Myocastor coypus. The sequence goes on from PVJA010021230.1 coordinate 28,382, forward strand.
TATCCTTGTGTGTGTATGTTGTGTTTTCACTTATGAGTGATTTTTGTTTACCTTTCCCACTCCTCCCCACTTTCATAGCGTTAAATTGCTTAAGTGTTATGGTCAGCGTGTCCATGTTTGGAATGTTTTTATGTTTTTAATCTAGGGCAACTGATGGCCTTTTTTTTTTTTTTTTTTTTTTTTTTTTTTTTATAGGACTAGAACCATTTCTGGTCCTCACTGCATATATAAACAAATGCATTTAAAGAGCTGATAGCATTCTGAGAAAGTTTGGAAGTGGCAACAGCAGCAAAGAGCTTTTTTTATGCTTCAGCTTTCAGTAGGTTAATCTGTTTTTTAATGAGCTTCTCTGTATAGCTAAAAGAGTGGGTTTTAGGATGTGGAGTAAGCGTTTTATGAAATGGTCTTCCATGGTATTAGGAAGCCTCTTAAAAAGCAGTATTTCAAAAGCTTGCTAGATTATTCCAGCGCCTCGCAGTCTTCCTAGTCAGGAAGTTCTGTTTTTGTACCAAGAAAGAATCCCTGCCCTTGCCATTTAATCTAAAGCCTCTCCCCCATCTTAATGGGACCGAAGTGTCCCTTGGTCCCTGTCTGCCCTTCTTCCTGACCTTGCAGGCTGCGTTGCAGCCTGATCCCCCTCCCTCATCATCGCCTTTGTCGTCCTTTATTTTATGACTAAATACTTTTGTTTTACGTGTCCTCTTAGGACTCACTTTGGAACATTTTAACCATTTTAGTCACTATTCCTTTGGATACTCTCCATTTCTTGCTCATCTTGCTTGAGTGCGGGTCCCAAAGAGCTCTTAGCTTGGTAATATGCATTGTGGCGGGGGGCGGGGGGAGTGCGTGACCCTCCTGCACATGCCGCTTGTTTTACACCGAGTTTTGTGCGCTTTTAGAGATGACTCACTCTGCTGATTCATATTTTGCTGAGAACTCAGATTCTTTTCCCCTTACCTCTAACTTTCATCTGCCTCTTCTTAGTTGAGCGGCTAGTTTTTACCACTTTCCCAATTAAATCGCCTCCTGCTGTTTCTTTAATCCTTGTGGTAATATCAGCAATTTGCAACTATTAACAAGAATTGAAAAATGTCAATCCAAGCACTGTTCCTTTAATAAATGTTAGTAATTATATGGATGCCTGATCTTAAAACACATACATGATGTGTTCATTACATTTATTTGGAATGTCCTCTGCCCCTGTGTAACATGCGGTTGTTCTCTAGTTAAGTGCTTTAACTTTGCATCTCGTACCAAGTTTATCAGGAGCTTTTGCGATATTGAGAACAGGAGCAGCATCTTTTTTTTTTTAGGTTCTAGGATTGAACCCAGGGGTTTGTCCATTTTAAACAGGCATGCTATTCGTGAGCTACACCCCCAGCTCCTTCTGTTCTTCACTGTGGAAAAAGTTTTAGGCATTTGATTGAGTAAATATTTTTTGATGGAATTGGTAGATTTCTGTGCACATTCCAGAATCTTAGGGTCTGTTTGGACACATTCATGTCTTTGTAAGTGAGGGTGCCTGAACATATGTAGTTTTGGTGAGCTTAATCACATTCGTTTTTCCATTATTTAAGTTAGCAGTGAGAGTATAACCCAAAGGCTGCATAAACCCTCCTGAGACATGGCTGTAATTGGATCCTGAGTAGCAATTCTCCTGAGGTTGGCTCTTGAAACATTTGGGTTGTGCCTACCACGGTGGTCTAGAAATCATGTATTCCTAGTTTATTGGAAAAAAATGTTCTGCTGAGTTGAATCAAAAGTCTTATAAAAGTTAAAAGTATGTAAAAATGAAGTAAAAATTTTGAAAAAAAAAGTTAAAAATATGTGAGTGGGTATACATCATTCTGACATAGAAGAAAATGGAACGGACCTATCCAACAATAGTCATGTCCATCATTACCAAACATCTTACAATTTCTATGCTTGCAAATCAACTATTGGAATGAGAATGTAATAAAGGCCTTTGTTTTCAGGCAGATCATCTGCATGCTAAATAATTCCTGTGGTAAGTTCTGTGGTTGGGAGGAAGCACAGGTAAAGATGTGGCTAGCAATGACACCTCCTCACTTTAAATCCCAGGAGAGGCAACATGCACACTCCAAATTAAATTAAAATTCTTGAGAATGAAGTGGAAAGAGGGAAGAACAGAGCAGTTAGAGGAATAAATTAGTCCTTAGGGAGCCTTTCCAGTTCTCACATCATGAACCAGCCAGCTATGATATAAAACATGACAAGAGCCCGTGGGCTTTCTGAAGCAGACACCTGCAAGGCTGGGACTGCGATTGTTAATATGTTAACTATGTAGCTGTACGCGCAGGAATACCTTGAGTTAATATGACTTCTCCCAGGAGAGTCCACTGATACCTACAAATAAGTAACACAAGGTCTATCTCACGTTTTCATTGGAGATTAAAGAGAGCGGCAGGCCTCCAGGAGCACCACCTTAGACAGGCTTGGTAGCTTGCTTTATTTATTTATTTATTTATTATTATTTATTTATTTATTTATTTATTTATTTATTTTTGTCTTTTTGAGACAAGGTCTTGTTATGCAGTTCAGGCTGGCCTTGAGCTCACTTTTGTAGCCCAGGCTGGTCTCAAACTCGTACCGATCCTCCTGCCTCAGCCTCCCAAGTGCTGGGATTACAGGCGTGCACCACCACACGCCCTGCTGGCTTGATAACTTTAGAAAGTGTGTCAGGCCAAGGTTTCTAAGTATGCTATGAAGGAAGAGCTCTGTGTGCAAGGAGTGGGAGTTTTATAAGAATAGTTATTATACACATTTATGTGTGTTGTTAGGTTCATCGGCATTCCTTTGTGATCCAGACTTCCTTCTATTTATTGGACTAACTTGCTTCATATGTAAATTTCTCAGCGACCCTTCCATCCCTCATGGCTTTTTTTCTTTGTTCACTTTGGTGGTATCAGGTCAGTATTTAGGCAGAGGGTACTCATCATTAACAGTTACTCTTTTTTGTTTGTTTAAATTGTACTAGGGACAGAATCCTGGGATGCTGTTACTCTGAATTACATCCTTTCCTGTTTTATTAATTTGAGACAGAGTGTTGTTCAATCCTCAGGTGGTACTTGAACTTACGGTCCTGCCTCAGCTTCCCAGGGTGCCAGGACTACAAGTTTGTACCACTCCATCTAGTCTGTGTTATCATTAACTGCTCTTGTGTTATAATCTCCCTACCCTGTCTTTTAGGGGTTGTTGCCAGTTTTAAGATTTATGTAATGTGCCTTATGTTTAGTGGTGTACGATTTTTTTTTTTTTTTTCCAGGGATGAATGTTGAAATTTAGAATGTATAAAAAGGAGTTTGTATTTCCCTCATGAATGCATTAATCCATCAATACGTATTTATTCTTTGTGCTGGCCTGAAAGGTCACCATTTCTTGGCAGTATTATCAGACATTGTGGGAAATTAAGCCAAAGAATAAGATAGGTAGACTCGAGACACATAGAAGTAAAAGTTGATTTACAATTTGATACTTGAAATCAACTTTCCTAGTCAGTTCGGTTCAATCTGACAATTATTTGGAGTTGCTAATTATTATCAACTATATCTGTAATAGGCCAGCCTGCCCACTTGGAAGTAATTAGATTACAACTGTAGCTTTAGGAAGAAAACAGTAGCAACTATTCTGCTGTAGTTCGATAGCAGAATCATGAAAACATTCTGAGAACCGATTCTATGGAACAGTTATATCTGACTCCAGGAAGTAAAGTTAACAACACATTGCACTGATGGAAAAATCTGGAACAAAATGTTTTATAATCTTGAAAGAGCGAAGTAATATTTTAGCAACTCTGTGTTCTGCTGGTTGCATCTAGGTTAGCCAGGAATGAATTCTCTCTGTTCTCAAAGAAGTTGTTTTGCATTGATCTCACTGTTGTGAAAAGGAAGCTGTGATAAATCTCATAAGCTGTAAAAGTCAACATGCTCTAAAATGTGAAATGCAATCTTTTTTAAGGAGTGCCTGCCACGTTGATTTAATTGCTTTTGCCTGTCCCATGGTTCTCTTGGTCTCTGGACTATGTACCACTCTTTGCTCTTGGAGGGCTGTAATCTGTTCTGTACAATTTCCCTCTGATAGATAACTTATTTGGAACAAACGCGTATGATCAAAGGTGATCTGAACAATACATACCTTTGATTTACAGTTATGCAAGGGTTTTTTTTTTTTTTAATGTTTGAGCAAAGAACGATGTTGCAAACAGTTTTGTTAGTAAAATAAATAGAGGTTAAAGAATGGGGCTGTTTCTGGTAGACTGCGTCCCTAAGTCATTCAAAAGTAACAAGCAGTTTTCTGAAATAGATTGTGTTTCCTTATGAAGGAAGCCACCTTTGTTCCCTGTCACCGATGCATTCCTTGTAGGTGAGGTCACTTTGCATTGCTGCTATCTCCCTCCTTGCATAAAGGGGAGATGTGGACTGCTTCTAGCACATTCCATTTCTCACAGTCCGTAAAATGAGGCTTAAATGTACCTGTCCATTAAAGGCTTTTGAAGGACGAAAGCCAACCTCAGAGGCTTTGTGAACCATGAATTGACAATAAAAGACAGTATGCTTCTGTTTTTCAAATAACCTGTTTAAGGACAAAAGAACTATTCACTCCTACATGGCTTTCATGTAGTTATAATAGAAGGGAGGAGGATGGTCATCTTGCTTTGTGCGTGGTCATAAGGCTGCTTGACTGATTATTTGAAACAATGGTTTTCAATTGTTCTGACTAATAAAGTCACTGAGAACATGTTATGGAGTGTATAGCTGTTTTTCTGTTTATTCATCCTGTAGGTGAATGAAATTTAAGAAAGTTTGCCACCTTCTGCTTCCTCAGAAACCTAAAGGGTGAAGACATGTAGCGAATCCAGATTAAGTTTTATGGATTGGAAAGAGTCTGCTTCTCATCTTGTTCCCACCTGTGTCTGTGTTTTTTTGTGTTAGAGCCCCTCTCTCTGTTGCCTTGCCTTACCTCAACTCCTGGTTTAAGTGGTCTTATGTCCTTGCCAATGGCATCCTGAGCAGTGGGGACTCCAGGTGTGTGTCGCTTGTTCTTAGAGTAGCTACCTTGCGCCTGTGTCTTAGAGTAGCTACCTTGCACCTCAGATAGCGTGACCCAACCCTGTTACACTAAGCAGTACCATAGTGACCCATTAGGGTTATGCAATACAACTGAGCCCTGCCTTTTCCTCTACTTTATCTCTTGAGCTTGCCCTACCAGTTTTTCTGTTGTTCAGGAAACCATGAAGCCCTAGGGCCTTCACACCTAGAAGGATGGTCTGCTTTTATCTAGATATCTGCAAAGCTTACTCCTTTACTTCCGTTTGGTATCTGTTTAAGTGGCAGTTTCTTAGCAAAGTCATTTCTGACCACTATTATGCCCAAGTCCCCTCATTATTCTGTCAGTCTTCTGATGTCACTGGGCATGGTACACATCTGTAAATCTGTAATTCTAGCACTTGGGTTGCTCTGGGTTTGATGCCAGCCTGGGTTGCAAAGTGAGTTCAAGGCCAGCCTGAACTATATAGTGAGACCCTGTCTCAAAAAATATACATTTGCTTTTTTCTCCTTTCTTAGACAATAAACTCTAGGAGGCCAGAGGCCAGGACTTCACTCATTTTATTCCTGTCTGTTGAGCGGCTGGAACACTGGCTGGGCAACTCTCAAGAATTTGTTAAATTGATGCATCAGTGAATGGGTTTCACGTGATGTCTGTTGTTGTTAATTATTCTGCACACTCATGTTGGAAAACGTGGCAAATAGGAAAATGATTGTTAGTCATCCACGTTTAAGTTGGATTGAGAGCTTTTGTAGACAAGTAATTCTGTGTCAGGATGCTTATTTGGCATTTAACTTCGAATTGTTGTTTTACAAAGATAATTGTAAAATGACTTAAACAATCTTACCAAGAGCCTTCTATTTTTTTTTAACCCGAGATGAGCAACACAGTTCCAAACTATAGCAACATCTCTGTTTTTAGCTCTTGGAAGTGAATACAAACCCTTTATAACTGATAGCGTTGGTGTATTTCAGTAGTCATACTTGAAAGCTACCCAGAACACTAGATAATAAGAGCATGGAAGGGAACATTTTTCATGTATTGCTGCAAGCTTCTCTGCTTAACATATTCTTAGGAAGAGGAGTGACATTGTTTTCTGTACCTAAAACTGTCAAAGGAGTGGGTGGAAACACCTATTCATGTTGGCTGTGTCGTGACTTGAGCACATTTCCTGATAGGATGCAGTGTAGACTTGAATTAGCCTGCAGATAGCCCCCCTCCACCTTTGCTAAGTAGTACAGCTGTATTGTGGGTTGGGTTTTGCATGCCTAGAGCCTGATGATTGTCAGAAGTGACTTTCCTTTTTCTAATATGCTCATCGCTGTATATATTATATATGAAATTCATTCAAATGTCCCCATGGAGGCCCTTATAGACAGGACTGTGGTTACATGTTTCACCAATTACTGTACTCACATCAGCGTAGGCTTTCTCCAACTTGTGTGCTCCGGGAGTCACAGCTTATTGGAAATTTACCCTTCCCATTGTTTCCTGTGTGTGTCCACAAGGGAGTGCATGCTTATGTTTTGTTTTTTCCACCAAGAGATGACTGTTTTTACCCACCCTGGGATGTGGGCTGCTTTCCACACTGACCTGGAGGTTGCCTCCTTATTTCTCCAGCTGGTCATCAAAACCCATTTCTGCCACTGTAATAGAATACCTGGGCAATTTATACCGAACAGCGATTTATATGTCTCAGTTCTAGAAGCTGGAAATTTCAAGGCTAAGGTGATGGAAGGTTCCAGAATTTACATTACTGGAAGAAGGCTGCTCTGTGCTTGTGAGATGTTTCCTCAGAGCAAAGGAACAGCGAGGGGGACCAGGCAAGCCAACCTAATGGTGCGTGAAGCCTTTCCCAAGCGGCTTAATCCCACTCATAGAGGAGGAGCCCTCATGACTTCATCTCCCCTCAGAGGTCCTGTTTTGTAAGGCCACATGCAGACCAAAGCGGCAGAATCACCAAAACAATGTTGAGCAGCTCGGCAAGGTCACTATACATTGGGAGGGCTCTTGGTGCCTGCCTGCCTGTGGATGGTGACAGAGAGCCAGCAGCTGCAGATGGCAAGCCTTGCTCTGGGAATTACAGCAGCATGGCCACTGCTGTTTTCCTCTTTCTCATTCCTAGCCTCCTTGTGAGCTTGAAATTCTGCCATCTTGAGGAATGTCATGATACCTCCTCAGCTTTGCATCACAAGGCCCCAGGCCTCTTTGATTATCCTTTTTTTTTTTTTCAATTTTTTTATTGTTTAAATTTAACAATGGTTATATTACATATTTTCATCATCAGATCAGTTTAGATTAATACATATAGGTATATAAGATTGATCAAACAATTAAAATTAACCTTTCTAAATCCACATTACTTTTTTTTTTTTCTTTTCCCCCTTCTTTTCTTTG
>PVJA010021231.1:0-35741 GCA_004027025.1 Myocastor coypus
AAAAAAAAAAAAAATGTTTTGTTATACAGGTCTTGCTTCAACTTGCCCTTGACCACCCAGCAGGAAAAAAAAAAATGCTTAAGTACAATGCATGAAGCACAGAGCTAGATTGGTGAGACGAGCTTTAGGAGGCTTAGATGCAATAGCCTCCAACATCACAAGCTTCACTTGTGGCCCACTGCAATTACAGAACATTTGACTGTATATGGACCTGCTTCCTCTTAGTCCAAAGAGAAGTATATTCTTTTCCTTTTTTTTTTCTAAGCAACATCAATAGGGAGGTGGGTCATGCCCACACACTGTACTCTGTAGAACGATTGTAAAGACATTATGCAATATGTCAACTTTCAAAGAAAAGAAAGGGGAAAAGAAAAAAAAAAAGATAATAATGTTGATTTAGAAGGGTTAATGTTTAATTGTTTGATCAATCTTATATACCTATATGTATTAATCTAAACTGATCTGATGATGAAAATATGTAATATAACCCGTGTTAAATTTAAACAATAAAAAAGTGAAAAAAGAAAAAAAAAGTCGCAATAGCTTCTCTTGGAAAATGCTGGTGGCCACATAACATGAATGGATTTTTGTAGTGGGAAAGACAGTTTTAACTTAGGGCAATAATTGAAATTATAAATGCTTCTTTAAATAATTTCTGACTGCTTTTAAGACCAGAAACGATGGGCCAACTTAATGAAATTATCACAGAAACCCCTCCACAGAGTGAAATATTTGGTCTCCTGATTCCTTTGTGAAATTAAATGCTGCAAGTTTTCACATTATGCATATATGTAATTATGCCTTCAGCTCAGGGACTGAGATCTGCTCTGGCATCTTTTGTTGACTTGTCATGTATTCTATCGATCGAAAGACAAATTTATTAGAGCCTCTCATTGCATTTATATCATGGGAAAACAGTTCCTTAAGAGATAATTGCTTGCTATCAGCTGGAACGGATGAAGCCCCCCAAATGGTGTTCCGACCCCACTAATCATTTTCAGATTAGCAGGGACCATGTGTGCTAACTCCGTTACCTCCCTATTCTTCAAGTCTCAGTGGTTTTATGTTTAAATGTCCTAATTGTTTAACACTTCTCAAACGATAATTGCAATTATTGTTTTGCAAGTAACCATTAAGAAATAGCAAAGGAATTCAGAACAAGTGCATCCTTTGCTTAATTTTTGGTAGGTGAGGCCCACTGGCCACGCAAGGATATTCAGCCATCCTGTGTAAAAGTTCATAAGAAACACCTTACCTGTGGCACGCTGATGGTTAATTTTAAATGCATTATTGTTGCATATGATTTATGCTTATAGAACATGTTCATAGTTTAGCTGCCCAAGCTCCATGAGTAAGGTAGGACAGGGTGTGTTGTCAATCTTCTGTGTATGGTGGAGTCCACACGGCTGAAGCACAATCCTGAGAGGAGCAAGTGGCTGGACAGGGCTTGTGCCTGTGTCCTCCTGAAGGGCCTTTACCCCACCCGAGACATCAGTGCTGTTTCTCCATGAGGCTGCTCTCACAGAGCATTCCAGGTGCCTTCAGCTTTGTCACACTCCTCATGGCAGGGCAGCTCATTTACTAACTTGGAGCCTTTTAGTGTATGTGTGTGTTGGGGGAGTTGCCTGCTACTGGGAATGGAACTCAGGACCCTGAGCTTGCCAGGCAGGTGCTTGTGCCACTGAGCTATAGCCCCAGCTGGCTTGGGTTTTAAAATTTGTGTTTCTAGTCACACTACATGTTCAATTTCCCATCTGTTTTTCAAGAATGAAGGGAGGAAACTTCTTTGGTTTCCTTGAGATGTCAGAGGATGTCTTCAAGTTCTCAGGTCCTTGGTCTCCTACTCCCATGTTCCAAGCCCTAATGGACTCTCAGCAATGTCTAGGGCTGTTTCGGGTGGGTGAGAGCTTTGTAACAACAGCCTTTACCCAGCGTGTGTTAAAACATGAATGCTTTCTTAAGAAATAGTGATTCACTGCTATGGAAGATGCTACATGACAAGTACAGCCCTCCTGGCGTGTCATTCGGCTTCACAGTGTATAGTGAGTGGCCAGAGCTAAGTGGGTGATGATCATATTCATAAATCCTTTCGTTTGCCCCAGAATTCTTAAGATCTGGCCTGTGAGTGCTCTAGAAAGCAGCTAAAATTGCTTAAAAATGCAAGAGATTGCGTGATTGCATGGGTTGATAACGATAATAGATTTTACTTATCAAGTGAAAGGTATGTGTCGAATTCTTAGTAGAAATTGTCTTTAGTCCTTAAAATGGCCTGATAGAGCAGCAGCACAGTGTTAAAGGTAAGGCAATTCAGATCTGAAAGCATTTTAATTATTTACCAAAGCATACCATTAATTAGTACATAGTGGCAATAGGATTTAAACTAAGGCCTACAGGGCTTCTCCTGGACTGCTTTACTTCTTTTTCCTCTCTCTCTCTCTCTCTCTCTCTCTCTCTCTCTCTCTCTCTCTCTCTCTCTCTCTCTCTCTCTCTCTCTCTCTCTCTCTCTCTCTCTCTCTCTCTCTCTGAGGGCTGAGGGCTTTTGCCCTAATCTGTATACCAAGATCTTGTTTGGTTTTGCTTTCCAGTCAAGCTCTTACCAAGTTGCCCAGGCTGGGCTTCACCTTTCTGGCTCCTTCCTGAGCCTCTCTGTGGGCTGGGAGTACAGGCATGCACCCCTACACCTCCCCTCCTGGGCTCTTTCTGACATGTCATGCTGCCACCACTTTAGGTGCCTGAAAATTCTGCTAAGACATCCATAGAATCCAGTGCTAGTGACTGTTAGGAGATGGTCATTGAAATGGGCTCATCAGAAGGATAATTCGCATAGTTAAGAGGAAAAGATGGTAAGGGCTTACCTGCGAGGTTAGGCTGGCCTGGGAGGAGGAAGCTCACTGGGCAGTGCTTCCTCAAATGCGGACCAAATCCCGATGATGTGTGAGGACCAGAATGTGAAATCTGAGTTGGCTGGCAGGACAGCAGTCCTCCAGGATTATGAAAGGAGAGAGGCCATCATAGGTATGACAGCAGGCGGGTAGAGGTGAAGCTGACCTTATAAAGAGTGACCTGCTTGTGATGTCGCTTGTGAAACCAGTTGCTAGTGGACTTCATGGAATTTCCCAGAGATCCCTTCTTCTACTTTATATTATTTGGATGTCTACTCCCTGCTGTGCATGTGCCAGGCTTAGCTTTATTTATTATTATTATTTTTTATTTTACTTATTTTTTCCTGTTTCAGAACCTTTATTTGTTTATTCATTCATTTTCATGGCTGGCTCAGCCCGCCCTGAGGGCAGGGCTGGTACAGCATGTGGTGCCGGGGATTGAACTGCGGTCCCTGAAGCTGCCCAAGCTTTCCCAAGCAAGAGCTTTAGACCACTGAGCCATCCCGCCAGGCCCCACAGGCTTAGCTTTAGAAGACACTAAATCCAATTTTTTTTTTTAGGAGTAAGAAACCATAGTCCTGTTGTTGTACTCTCAGAGTAATTTTTGCATCAGTGAGAGTAAGGTCAGAGAAATATTGTTCTCTTTCCCTTATCTTTTATTGTCCTCTCTCTGTCTCTCTCTCTCCCTCTCTCTCCCTCTCTCTCCCTTTCCCTCTCCCCCCTTTCTTGGATGGGGATAAGTAAACAAGTAATCTTAAAAGTCCACATCAGCTATCCACTTTGAAGCAGAGTGGAAAGAAATGTGTCTCTAAGTGAAATTATCAAGCTGCTGAATTAATATCATCCAGAAGCCTTCCTGTCTGTCCCTCGGCCTCCAGTCGTGACTCAGCTGCTAAACTGCATCATTGGTGTGAGGCAGTGTGAGATGAGTTTTCTTTTCCTGCACTGAGTGAATCCTTATACGGGGACTCACTGAAGTCTCGAGGGTATGAGCAGTGTGTCAGAGTTCCTTGGAATGAAAGGCTGACAGGTGCGGTGTAGCTAGAAAGGAGGAATTTCACCCCAGAGACTAGGAAATGGTGCTTTGATTGAGGGCCTTGGCTGGATTACTTTGAAGCTATGGACCTCAGATGGTTGCCAGCCGCCTAAGGTAGGAGCTGTCACCTACTTGGCAGAAAGCAGGGCAAAGGAGAATATTATGTATTAATGGAAATAGTACTTTTTACATAAGGTAGTAATTTAGAAAGATGGAAATATGGTGCTGGTTTGCAAATTGGTAATTGTTTAGGGTAGGTCAAACAGCTCAGCGGATTAAAGCACCTGCTTAGGCAGATGCAGGGCCTGGGGATTTGATCCCTGCTCCTGGGGAATGCTGAGAAAGCAGTTGAGACTGGATGTGGTGGAGCACCTGGAATCCCAGGGCTTGGAGGCTGTAAACAGGAGGGTCACTGTGAGTCTGCTCTATCGAGTGAGACCCTGTAGACCCTGTACTAAATACACACACACACACACACACACACACACACACACACACACACACAACAGACAAACGAACAAATGAGTAATAAGTATGTAGGTGAAGACAATTTTAATTAAGATGTAGGTTCTTACTCTTTCAGGCTTTGGGCAAATCAGCTTCTCTCCTTTGTACTTTATTCTGCCTCTGAATGGGCCAATATTTTCCTAGATGTTTCCCAAAACATGTTATATTTTTATATTTCAGAGTAGAGTGTACAGGAGAAAAATCAAGGGCTTTTTCTAGGTCAAATCTTAATATAAAATTGCATGGCAGTGATTGATACACCGTGTGAAGATTCTATCAAGGGTCCCTGTATCTGGCGCAGATGGAGGGAAGGTAGTGTCATTAAAATCCACTGCGTGCTTCCAGGGGACTTTGCTGTCCCATCTTTACTCCTGTGGCCTCTTTTTGCATGCAGTCAGGGTGCAAAAGTCATTCAGTGTTAGATTTTTAAAAAGTGGCAGAAATCTTACTGCCTGGAAGTTTTTTATTTTTTAATCTAGCAGAAAATTCAAGTTTTAGTATATTTTTTAAAACTCATGCTGAATTACATGATCCTAGATTTGTGAAAAGAGCAGAAAAATGTTACAAGGCACTTAATGAAATACCATAGAACTTAAGCTAGTTTTAAAAATATTTTTGATGTGGATCACTTTGTCAGCAAATTAGGTAGCATTTTTTGAACTTTAAATGGCACTCACTTTCTCAGATTTTTTTGAGTTGTTTAATGGTTGTATGTTTGGTTACTTGAGGAAATGATGTCAAAAGCTGTTTTAAAAATTAGGATTCCAATGAATGAATGTGTGTATTTGTTCATGTGTCTGATTCTAACTTTTTAATGAGTCAATCTTTCAAACATAGCTCCTCCAAACTTGAGATTACCTATGGCTCAACCTCCTGTAGGCATTTAATGCTTTTATTGTTCTAGAACATATTAAAGGAGGGGTTGATGGCTTTCACAGTCAACTCCACATGGGAAAGTTTTGGCAGCTTTACAGCTTGCTGTGCCCCCGAGGAGGTAACACAATTTTCGACTCAGTCACTGGGGACAGAGCCCAAATCCTCTCCTGCAGCGCTCCCTGGAAGAGGTCTCCCCACCAGCTGTGTGCACATCTGGATGGCCTCCATCTTCTTGGGACTTGTGCCAATCAGTTCTGGCTTCTAGACGCTGGCTAAGCCCAGCGTGATTATCACATAGGTGTATGATAAAGTGTGCACTAATGTCTTTTGCAGTTAAGAATTGTCGGATTGTTTCATTGGAAGTGAAGTTGACATCGTGATCTTGTACTGCATGCATATTTACATTTCTCAAAGTATTTCACTTACTTTTGACTACGGAGAAAGTAGGGGAAGTGTGTAGCTAGTAGCTAAGATAATGATAGTACTAATTTGCAACAGTTCATTGAAAAGAACTAATTTTAAAAACTGACAGAAATCTCACTATCCAGGAGGTTCTTTTGTTTAATCTATCAGAAAATACAAGGTTTTTTTAAAACACCTTTTCCTTCTTTCTTTTCTCTCTTCCCCTGTCTTAATTACTTTTTCATTTTGAGCAGTTTATTTCAGTTTCACAATATCTATTGGACATTTTGGAGTTTCTTACTCTAGGGAGACAGTATAATGTTTGCACATTTGAGCCTAATTTATTTCGCTTAGGACTATGAGCTTAAGTTGCAGCCATTTACCTATAAAAGCCTTGATTTTATCCTTATGTATAGCTGCGTAATTCTCCAATGTATAAAAACACCACAGCTTTTTTATCCATTCCTCAGTTGATGAGTATTAATGTTGTTTCCAAGATTCAGCTATTATAACTCATGCTGCTATAAACATAGGGACACATCTATTGCTGTACGGTGATGTTTTCAATTATTCTGGAAAAAAATACCTAGAAAGTGATTACCCAGGGGGAATGGGACTTGTAGTCCTAGGTTTTTGAGGAATCTCCACATTAATTTCCACAGTGTTTATACTAGTCTATACTTCCACCTATTGTGAAGGAAGGCTCCTTTTTCTACACAACCTTCCCAGAATTTCTTTTTGCTTTTCACCTTTTTTTTTTTTTTTAAACGGGGGGGCGGGGGGGGGTGCTTTTTGAGACAGGGTCTCTATGCAGTGCAGGCTGGCCTTGAGCTCACTTTTTGTAGCCCAGGCTGATCTTAGTCTTACACTGATCCTCCTGCCTCCACCTCTCAAGGGCTGGGATTACAGGTGTGCGCCACCATGCCTGGCTCGTCCTAGAATTTCTTATTGGCTGATTTCTTAATGATAGTCATTCTTTCTGGGATGAGATGGAATATAGGTGTGACTTTGTGTTGCTTTAGATAATGATATTGAACATATCTTCATATATTTGTTTGGCATTTATAGTCTTGTATCTTTTTTAAAAAAATTATGTATTTGGTACAGGATCTCACTATGCAGCTCAGACTCCTGATGAGTCTCCTGTTTTAGCCTCCCTAAGGCTAAGATTACAGGCGTGTGCTACCACGCCCAGTCTTAGTGGCCTGCTCTGTGTGTCTGGGGTGGGGCTGGCATGTTAGAATGTACTGGGGATGGAACCTGGGTTCTTGTACTTGTCTAGGTCACTGCTTAGACTGCTGAGCTATTTCTGCAGCCTAAGACTGGGTCTTTGAATTTAGGGCCCTGATTTCTTTCAAAATTTTATGTTCTACATGGAAGTCCTTTGTTGCAGGAACAGTCGGCTAAGATCTTTGTCCCACTCTGTGAGTTGTCTTTTTGCACTCTTCGTGATTTCTTTTGATGCACAAAATATTTTAATAAGATATGAAGCCAGTTGTTATTTAAAGTATTTCCTATACAATTGAGTTTAATTCATCAATACTCTCCTTACCTTTGACTTCAAGATTTCTACCTCCTTTCTCTTCCAGTAGATTTAGTGTTTCTGTTTTAATATTTAGATATTTGACCCATTTTTATTTTTTATTTTTTACTTTAGCTTATTGAATGAACATAAACATGGATCTAGTTTTAGTTTCAATGTTGATAGTCAGTTTTCCAGAACCATTTTTGAAGAGGCTGTCTTTCTTGCACAGCATAAAGTATATTTGACCACTTTATCAAAAATGAAATTGTTGAATGTATTTGTAGTTGTGGCTGCATCTTCTAACGATCCTCAACCTGTTTTGCTTATTTGTTTGTTTTGCTAGTACCAGGCTGATTTTAACATATCAGCTTTTTACTATAATTTTAAGTCAGGGATCACAATGCCTACTACCTTTCCTTTGTTGCCCAGGGTTGCCTTTGCTGATCTATATCTCTTCTGCTTCCAAATGAATTTTTTGAAGGGCTTTCTCTAGATCATTGAGGTACGCTAATGCTATTGGGTTTTGTTTTGGTTTTTTTTTTTTGTCTTTTTGAGACAGGGTCTCGATGTTCAGTTCAGGCTGGCCTTGAGCTCAGTTTGGTAGCCTAGGCTGGTCTCGAATTCACATCGATCCTCCTGCCTCAGCCTCCCAAATGCTGGGATTACAGGCATGAGCCACAACGCCCGGCTTGCTAATGCTATTGTAATGTGGATTGCCTTAAACCTGTATGCCAGTTTTGGTTCTATGGCCACTTTCACAGTGTTGATTCTTCCTATTTATGAGCAAAGGATATCTTACCATTTTCTGATAATGTCTTTAGTCTTATTTCTCAGAGTACTATAATTTTCAATGTGTAGTTCTTTCACTTCCTTTTAGATTGACTCCTATTTCTTTTTTTTTTTTTTTTTTCTTTTGGATGCTATTTGAAGGGTGTAGTTTCCCTAATTTCTCTCTCAGTGAGTTTATTCTTTGTGTGCAGGAAGACTATTGACTTTTGGGTTCTAATTTTGTAACCAGCTATTTTACTGAACTTGGTTATTACATAAAGTTTTTTGGTGGACTTTTGGGCTCTTCTATGTCGAGTATCATGTCAACTGTGAGTAATGATAATTTCAAGTATTCCTTTCCTATTCCTATTTCTATGTCTCTCTCTTGTCCAATCACTCTGGTTAATGTTTCCAGAGCTATATTAACTAGAATTAGTGATAGTGGACATCCTTGTCTTATTCCTGATTTTACAGTGAAAGCTTTGAGTATTTTTGTCTAGTGTGATGGTGGCTGTTGGTTTGTCATAGATGTCTTTTGTCAAATTGAGGTGAAGATCCAATCCATCTGTTCTGATTGTCTGTAGGGTTTTTATCATGAATGAGCATTGTACTTTGTCAAAAGGTTTTTCTGGATCTATTGATGATTACCTGATTTTTGTCTTTGGTTATTTTGATATAGTATTACATTTATTTGGTTATGATGTATAATATTCTTAATTTGTAGCATTCTGTTTGCTAGTATTGTACTGAGAACTTTTACATGTATGTTCATTAAGGAGATTGATCTGTAGTTGTCTTGTTTCATTGAGTCTTTCTGTGCTTCTGTTATTGGGCAACCCTTGTTTCCAGGACTGAATGTCTCAATGTCTCACTGTTTTTTTTTTGTTTTTTTTTTTTGTCTTTTTGAGACAGGGTCTCGCTATGCAGTTGAGGCTGGCCTTGAGCTCACTTCTGTAGCCCAGGCTGGTCTCAAACTCGCACCAATCCTCCTGCCTCAGCCTCCCAAGTGCTGGGATTACAGGCGTGAGCCACCACGCCCGGCTCAAACTTTATCTTTTTTTTTTTTGTGGGACCAGGGTTCGAACTCACGACCTTGCACTTGCCCAGCAGGCACTTGTGCCTCGGAGCTATCTTCCCAGCCCCCTGTCTCACTGTTTTTTGCTTTCCCTTTTTAAAGAAGCTTAGCTAAGAATTTATGTTTTATTCTTTTAAAACCAACTGTTCATTACTTAAGTCTTCATATTGTTTCCTTAGTCTGTATTGCGTTAATTTTTGACCTGATCGTTAAAACTTCTTCCTTTATATGGGCTTTATGTTGGCTTGCTCTTATTTCTGTAGAAGGTTGAGGTGCAGCATTAGATTGTTTGTGTTCGTTCTGTTTACTTGATGTGAGAATTTACCACTGTCCATTTCCCTTAGTTCTATTTTCATTTATCTTACAGGTACTGGTATACCGTATTTACATTTTTGTGTGATTGTAGATATTGTTTAATTTTAAGAATTTGACCCATTTGTTGTTCAGGAGGATATTATTTAACTTCCATGTTTTTATGGAGTTCTTGTGATTTCTTTTGCCATTAATTTCCAGTTTCTGTCTACTATAGTCAGATAATATATGTTGGGTAATTTCAGTTTGCACGTAAGCATGTTCTATAGGCTAATATATGGTCTGTTTGAGAGAATGTCGCTTGTGCAGCTGAGAATATGTATTCTGATGTTGTGGGGTGGAACACTGAAAACATCTATTAGCTTCATTTATTCACAGCTTTGGTTCAGTTCTATTTTGCTGAGTTTTTGTTTAATTGATCTATTTGTGTGACAATAAGGTGTTAAGGTCACTGTTACAATTATGTTACTGCCTATTTCATTTTTCATGATTATTAATATTTCTGTAATATAGGTTGGTGCTCCCTTATTTGGTACATATATATTTATGGTTTTTATCTATTTTCTCTTGCAGTTTTCCCCTAACAAGTATGTAGTTTTGACCTTGATGTTCACATTGTCTGCAAACAGAATAGATGCTGCTGCTTTTTGCTGAGTTTCTGTTGGACAGAGTAGCATTTCCCACCTTTTGACTTTCAGACTCTGAGCTTCATTTTGAATTGAATGTCTTTCTTATATATAGCATGTTGTTGCGTCTTGCTTCTTAATTGTTTCTTTCAATAGGTTTCTTGGTTTATTTTTATTGGTGAATTGTGGCCATTTACATTAATGCTTATAACTGATATGAATTGGCTTATCACTGTTATGCTATGTTCTTGCTGTTGGCTTCCTATTTTTACACACTGTTTAATTCCTTGCGCTGCTTGGTGGTTTTTTTTCTGATGTTGTTCTTGGAATTGTGGTTATTTTTTATCTCCGTCTAGAATATCTTTCAGTACTCTTTGTAGGATTGGTTTGGTGGTTATGAATTTTTTCTTGTTTCGGCTGCTCTTTGTCATGAAAATATCTTGCTTCTCTATTAATTTTGGAAGGTAGTTTTTCAGAGTACACCTGTCTAGGGTGGAAGCTGTTTTCCTTCAGGACTTGAGATACTTCCCTCCAAGCACTTCCCAACTGGAGGATTTGTGTTGAGAAACCTTCTGTGAGTCTGAGGGCCCTTTCTTGTAGGTGATCCATCAAGCAAAGCTGGAGGACCCAGGTTATTCATGCAAGGTTTGGGAAATGGGAGAAGCAAGTAGAAAAGAAAGAATGAGGGATTATTTGAGTGTGGTCTCTGGGTTTGGGAAGTGGAATTAGTTTTCTGTGGCTGGAGTTGTCCCCATCCATTCAGAAGAGAGAAAAAAAAAAAAAAAAAGGAAAGGAAAGGAAAGATATAAACCATCATAAAATAAGATAAAATTAAACTCAATTTTAACAAATTGTTTTTAAAAGTGAGGGTGCTGCCACCGACCTGTTTCTATTCCATGTCTTAGTCACTAAGCACAGCACAGGTTCACCTACCTTTCTACCTATTGGCTCATGTTTCGTACCTTTCCATCTCACTAGTTTTTCCTGTCTGTTCTGTGTACCCTAGTGAGGGTCCTACTGTGTGGCCAGGGCCCCCTGATTGGGGGAGGGGGCAGTCACCTCGGTTCCTCTCTCGGGGTAGTTGCAGAGTTAATAGATTCAGCGCTGTGTGTGGATTTCCCAGGGTCTCTAGTTCTAAATGTCCATAGTGTGCAGCATACCCAGACTCCTATCATGCTGCTGGCATTCTGCAGATCTCTGTGCCTCTTCTCCCACCAGCCACGCTGTCCCTGGCCAGTGGAAAGAGAAGCTCATGGTCTCGGACTCCCCTCACAGTCACGTCATCCTGAGTCCTTTGTTTTTCATTTTAGTCTTCTTCTTTTTGAGATGAAGTGTCACTGTGCAGTTCAGGTTGACCTTGAGCTCACTTTGTAGCTCAGGTTGGCCTTGAACTCTTGCCTTAGCCTCCCAAGAGCTTGGATTACAGGTGTATGTCACCACCCCCTACCAGCAATAGTTTCCTTATATCATTCTATATGTTCTGAAAGTGAATAATAAAATAGGTATATAGGCTGTGATTGCTGACATATATACTTGTTCAGGTTTTGTAAGTTGTACATCTGTGTTTATAAAGTTGTGAGCATGACTGTAGTCTAACAGGATCTTGTGCTGTACAGATCATAATCATAAGCTATATTTCCTTAAGAACAATAAAGCTTTAATGTTTTTGTTCATGTAACAGTTGTATCAAGGCAGACCTCTTGCAGATAGTTTTGACTTCATAAATATGATTATAAATTCTCACATTTCAACTATTTTTCCTCAAATTAAGTGTGTGTGTGTGTGTGTGTGTGTGTGTGTGTATGATTGTATTTTACTTATGAGATTGAAATTTTGCAGCTGTGATTTAAAAGCAGTAAAATGATGCTAAGAATTTTTTTTCCAAAGAAATCTAATTTAACATTAGCAAAGCATCAACTTTTGACTCAATGATATTTTGAAAGGCAAATTATAATTTTCAGTGGAGTAGCTATTATCCAGAAGATTGCACACAGAGGCAATTCTCATGTCTGTTTGCCTATTTCAAGGACAAGGATCACATAATGTGTGATATCTCATTCTGTGACTGGACTAATCTGAAACCTGTGTATGAAGCGCTGTTGGTTTTAGAGATGCTGGGAGTGACTTGTCCATTGTTTGCATCTGAAATTAGTTTACAAATTAAGCAAAAGAACAGCTCAAATAGATCTTTAGTTTGCACTACTGGCACAGTTGCCAGAAGGGAATAATTAGTATGCCTATTGAACAGTGGCCCAGTTCTCCCTATCTGTTCTGTTTTGTGTTCTTCTATGGGAGGTAACCTCATCTGTGGTAAGACTAATTCAAAATATAGCACTCACCTAATTTTTTAATTATTGAATGCTATTGAAGTATATAAATATAAAACTTTGGATATTATAGTGCAGCAGTCGACATTCTTTGGAAGATAGGTACATTATGCTCTTTATAAAAAGCGAATGTATAGTTGATATTTTACCAAGTGAATTCTTGATGTATAATCTGTGAATTTACATAAGTAAAAGATAATTAGACTTAATTATTTAATTTTTTTCAGAAGCCTAATTATGTATCCTGATATAATATATTAATTGCTTTTGTTTCATATCTTATTGCAGAAAAATCAAATGAGAAATTGTTGTGTTGCTTCATAACATTTTGAAAGAATATCAAAAAGTTAATTTTTAAAATCCAAAATAGAAAAATTTGTTGTAATGAAGCTTGCATAATAGCAAAATATCAAATAAGCATTTTAAAGAATATCCCAGGAGTTACCACAGCTGTTAGTCAGTCATATACTATTTTACTTAAATTACTTTTCTTGTTGCTGAGACAAAATACGCAACACCCAAGTGAAAGGATGAAAGTTTGACTTATTTTCATGGTTTATAAAGGTTTCAGTCATGGTCACATGGTTCTGAAACAGGAACACATGCCAGGCGGGTGACACAGAGGGGAAACAGTTAATGGCCTGGCAAAGAGAAGGCAGGGAAGCAGCCCTTGTAGCAAAGCAGCGGCAGCGGCAGCGGCAGCGGCAGCACCAGCACCAAGACTCCCTTCCCCTTTTATTCCACATGAGCCTTTGCACTGTTTATATACATCCAGACTATGAGAAACCAGTTAGTAGCCTCCACTACCACATATCCTTAGTCCCAGTATCACACCCCTAGCCCAGTTACACACCCCAGACCCTCCAAGAGCCCACCCCCCATGAGCACAAGGGGCTTTGGGGGGACATCTAGGTATAAACTGTAACAGTTGCTTAGTACATAAAGTGATCATTTCAGTGTCTCCTGTAGTCACCTATCCTGGGAATGTGGAACTATCCCTGTATAACGGTACAATCCCCATCCATCATTATTTGATCCTTGTATCCCTTATTTAAAATGCATCACTTTGTATTCTCTTAGGATTATAATTGTATACAACATTTGACAATTACTGGAGTCTACATATAAACCTCAGTATCAGAAAAGAAATACCACGTTTTTATTTCCTTATGAAAGAAATTTCTAATTGCATTTGTACTCAGATGACCTTGGAGGACTTGTGCGTATGAGGGAACTTCCTCCCACTACAGTAGACTCGTACCTTGTCATGGTCTAGCTGTATTCATTTTGGCATAAGTTGTTGCACTGTAGTCAGCCTTGGCCCTCTGTGAATAGTTAATTTACTTTCTCAAAAAATGGATTGGGTATTATTTTAGTAATGCTAAAGAACATCACAAGTATATTTTTGAATAGACAAATTAGATTGACCATTGAGAACAGAGAAGAAAGCATTTTCCAGTTGCCTCAGGGCTTTAAACTGATGGCTGCATTCTAAATTTCGGATGGAGTAGAAGAATGTGTCACTATGACTACCAGAATTTGAATTTGCTGTTATTAAGTGGAAGCTTATAAATTCCCAAGACATTGAGATGTAGAATGTCTCAAGTAAATCCATAACTGCTCCTGTGGGAGCTAGGAGGAAAGCCCTGTAGATTTTCATACTGTTTCCCTGACTTCAAGTCAGGAGGTAGGATGACTTGACACTCTTTTCGTTACAAAGAAAATAATATCCTAAGTAATGATGCCTTCCATACTGCTGGGGGAATTTGTTATGCAAACCACAAACTGTCTCTCCTGCCCAAAACAACCTTGGGCCCACAGTGCCTTGAAAGGCAGCCATCTGGGCCAGGCATGCACGGACTTTGGATCTGCTCCTGGGCAGCATCTTTGCCCTGTCACCTTATTAACATTCTGGTCCCATCACATGGAATTCTTACTGATGAGTCCAGCCTACAGCACGTGGTCACAGTGCCACACATTTGTACCTGCTGACGCCTCTGCTGGAGCCTATGGCTGCCTCTGGCCCCTTTTCAAGTCTGGGAATTTACCTTTTCCACCACCAGACTGGTCTGTCAGGAGAGCAAATCCCACTCACTTCTCTGTCTCTGGTGCCACACATGGCTCTTTGTGTGTTTGAAATAAAAGTTGGACATTATTTGCTTATTCTTCTATAGTCACACTTAGGTCATTGACTACTTTGAGATTTGAATTTGATATATGATACATGTGACACACAATTTTTCCCATACCATCATTTGCTTGTTTAGAAGCACAAGCTATAACTTAAAAGATGTTGCTTGCCCTGTGACTCACTGCCCTTTGCAGCCAAGACAGTTTGTTTGGTACTTGTGGTTTTGGGTACTCACAGAGCTTTCTGGAACCGATAAATGGTGAGCATCAGTGTATCCCTCTATTTACCAGACTATAAAATTGAAAGAGATTACCCAAAAATCATGTTGTTTTTTTTTTTTTTTTAAAGCCGAGTATAAAATCGTAAGAATTTACCCAAAATCAAAGGTAATTGTTTGTAGATAAGAGAATAGAAGCCTCCCAACCGTATTTCATGTTTATTTAAATGTACCAAAATTGATTAAATCACACATTCAGATGTATTAAGTTAATTATCACAATAACTAGTTGGGTCTGACTTATGCATATGTTAAAGGGATTGAGTGGGTAGATTCAGAAAAACTGGGAAGGCCACATAGGCAGTTGAGTGGCCAATGAGCGATTCTATGTATGTTTAAGGTCATGCGCCATCTCTCTTAGTACTAAACTTAAATAATTCACTTGGATTTACGAGGACTCCTGTAGCTATATTACCCCCATTTTCTAAATAAAATAAGATGTCATCTTCATCTCCAATCACGCATAGCAAGCAGTGATGGATACCTAAGGTCTGTTGTTTGCAAGATGATAGCAGTCTTCAAAACAAGTAGATTTATATGACTTTAAGCATATGTATCTGCGCAAAGAAAATGACATCCCTAGTACCACAAAAAAAAAAAGTGTAACAAATGGAATGACCTTTGGAAAAAATCGCATTTTTAAAAATTTACCTGTTTTTTGTTAAATAAGAAGCATTGTTCTGTCAGTCTATTTAGGTCAATGACTTCATTGACCACAGAGCCTGTCATTTTCTTGTAGTGATATGATACTATATTTGAGGTAAGTTTTCATGTTTTCTTTTTTAAATTTTCATATTTATTCAGTTTCCAATTAAGGAAAATAAAAATAAGTGTGCTCACTTTCTATATCCCAAAATATTTTGTAAAGATAAATGTTGTAGTCAAGGTTAGCAAGGGAAAGGCAATTTAAATAATTATTTTATAACTGTCACCCAAAGAGATACAGAAGAGTGCAGGAGATATGTCCATGTGCTAGGGACCCACAGAGTCTGGCTGAGGGCCTGGGTTCCATGGCAGTGTCCTGCATAAGTCCACTGGAAGACCTGCAGCTCATAACAGTGCCCCCCAGGAGTCCAGCTGAGGACCTAGAACCCATGACAATGTTTTATGCAAGTTGATATCAAGGATCTGCACTGGGAAGGCCCAGAAGTCAAAGTAGAAGCTAGAAAGTTTGTGCCAGCAGGAAGAAGGATCTGTGCCAGCAAGCTGAGGGATCTGCACTGGAGCCAGGAAATGGGGCTCAAAGGAAGAAAGAGCTCTCCCCAGAAGTACTACAGTCATCGTCAGTGACAGTGATATCCTGTACCCCTCTGACAATAAGGACATTCGAGTTCATATCAGGAAAGCCAACACTATAAGCACCACCACCTCTTCCTCTCCAGTTCTCCTTTTTAGTTTGCTGGCAACAGTCCTCAGAAGGGCCCTCCGCACCCAGCACCACACTGCTTCAGTTCAGCTATGTTACAAGTTGTTATTGGCCAGTTGTGCACCTACCACAGTAAGTGTAGGTATCACACCACAACTCCCCAAATGCAAAAATCAGTCACTTAATCAATCACATGTTTCATAATCAGGTGTCATAATCACAAGGTCATGAGTGACACCTGAAATTTCAACCTTAGTTTCCTTACTGAAATCTGAGGATGCTAGCATTCAGCATGGATCTTAGTGTCAGTAAGTCACAGCATTTATGAAGTGGTTGGAATAGATCGAGCACATAGTATGTGCTAGCGCAGTGAATAAATGCGTACTGTGATGAGTGTCTTCCACAGATCGCTCATATGAAGTGTTTTCAGAAAGTTCAGCTAGCTGACATTTGATGTCCACATATGTACATGTTTACGTGACTGTGTTAGGGCTGATGGGTGCACTTTTATAAAAGGAAATTTCAGGTTTAGTTTCTATTTTCCTTCTCTCGTACCTCCTTTATCCTGAGTTCTTCCTTAAGAAAGAGAATTTTAAAAATGTTTTTCTTTTTAGTTGTGCACTTTCCTTTTCTTGTCTTATCTGGAATCACTGCTGCTAATTACTCATATATTCAATGTATTAATTGAGCAGAGATGGCACCTTTATTTACTCTGCACACTTTGTAAATATTGGTTAAAGGAATCAATAGTGGAGCAGTAATTACCGGGTGTCTGGCTTGTTGACCTTTCAGGGGAAGGAACTTAGAAAGTTTTCTCGTGCTGTGCTTTCTCGTTTACTCAAACATAAATTGTGAGGTAGAAATTTCTCTCGCTATCCGTCCTTTATGTCTGTGTGACAGCTGTGGTGGTCTCCAGATAAAGAGGATATAAAACTAGAATGTACATCTGAGACAATTTTTAAAAAAGTTGTTCCTTTGTATCCATGCAGTTTTCTGACAATGACCTAAAATTTCAGAAGGGACCTGGGGAATAGGCACCGTGTGCCACATGATGCTGTGGGCGGTGCTGAGTGGTTGGCATCACCCTTTCTGAACTAGAACCAGTTCTGCTGTTTCTTTTAGGTAGAAAGAGTTTGAAAGTATCAGAAAGTTATAGTGAAGCTACTTAATACAGAAACATTGCCTTTTTTTCTATTTTAAGTGCCAGAGTACTAGGGTAGTAAAGGCAGAGTAGTAGAGCAGGGGACTTAACTCCTTGAATTTGAAGGCCAGGGTGAAATGCCTTTTGGAAAATATTCCCTTGGCCAATGGCTAGAAAATTAGCCAAGCTTTCCTTGTATTGGTTTAAAATTCAGAACTCATCTACGTCATAAAGATGAACACTGCCTAAACTTGGTAACGTGCTGTTGGCTTCTTCCGAAAGCCAAGACAAGGGGTGTGGTCTCCTTTTTCCCTAAGATGACAGCCCATGGTGAATTTCAGCAGCAATATTTCATTGTAAAGAGATCAACGAGCAGCATCTTCAGGTTTATTCTGAACAAGAATTGAGTTTGACTAAAGAAAACCATGTCCTTCCAAGGGAAAATGAGCAGATGTAGAAAATGAACCTTCAAATTAGTCTCGCACGTCCTCCCTGCAGGCGTCGTTTCCCCATCCAGTGTAAGTAACAAGAAAGTGGCAGGAGGAGCTACAGCATCATTTCTCAGTGTCACTGTAGATGCATTAAGGGATGTGGGGGGACAGCGGTATTGTGAAGAAAGATGCACAGGAAATGGTCCTTTTTAAAAAGCCATCTGACCTCTAACATATTATTACATCATTCTATAAACTGAGAAATCTTTGTATTTAGCATGAGTTTTGTTTCTGCCTGTTCTCTAATGGAATGCTGTCCATTATTTTAATCACGTTAATCTGTTACTTAGTGTAAAATGAAGCTCTGTGGCTGCCGGAGAACAAAAGTGCTTTCTGTTCTTCCTTCTTCAGTGAGCTGAGCTGCACATCCCGCCTGGTCTTGTGAACAGTTAGGGTTTAGTCTGCACTGATCAATACATTCAGGACCCTTTATTTAGCAAGATCAATATGGTGTAATGAAGTTGGTTCCAATTCCCTTCCAAGCATCACTGTTGGGGTAAGAAGGTGTCTGTTTTTCTGTTCTAAAGCAAAATTAAAATTATGTTTGAGGTCTTTTTTCTTAATCACCCAGGACAGAGCGATACTTATAAGTGCCCTAAAAAACAAGCCTGGCTGAGCTTGCACCCGAGTTTATCCAAAGCATGTCCTCTACAGTAATGGAGGAGTGAACGGGGCTCATTGAATTCAAGAAAGAAAAATAAGGGTGTTAAGCAAAATATTGCTTCCATTAATATCTATGACTTAATCACATAAAATAAATGCTATTAAATGGTTTTGAATAAAATCACTTTATGAAAATATTCCCACAAGTTAGCAGCGTACTTATTGAAACATATATGGATAATTGCAGCATTTGAAAAATGATCTGTCAATTTTTCACTTCAGTATATTTTCCATAGCATGAGTAAAACAAAATGCAATACCCTGTACTAATTTTTTCTGAGCTTTTATGTCTTGATTGGGATTTGCTTTTAGTGAGACTTTTAAATTATGCTCCTCTTAGCTTTAAAAGTATTTATGTTTTGTATAGTATTTTGATAAGTGATATGTAAGGGTTCTAACACTTGTAGCAAGATAGGCCAAACTAAGGCCTGGAAATTGATCCTTTATGTGAAGTGTTAAGATAGTTTGTCACCTTGTTGGCAATATTCTATCTTACTACGTCTTTTGCAAACTTTTATTATGACCTAAAAATGTCCTGGCGTTTTTTTCTTTTTTTGCTTGAACAATCTATCTTGATAATGATTATTGTAGATCATTTGGTTTTGATACATGATTGTTAAGTAATTCAGCTCACTGGAGAATATCTGTTTCCTACTCTCTTATTTTACTAAGTGTCATGAAAACATGTTTATGTTCACAGATATTAAATGTTTATACTCTTACGCATTAAGAATGGAGTACATGTGATCTGCCAAAAGACTTGTGTTTAAGAAAGTCTACAAAAATAACCTTATAAGGAATGTATCTAAGACAATTTATTTCTCTGTTTTATAATTAGAAATCTTAGTACTTTCTTTAGTTAACCATATTTTATACAATTGAAAGCTATTAGATTTTTAAACTTGGAAGGGATTTTGCAGATTTATAGTTTCCTTCCTATGACAGAAGCCAATAATTAAAAAATAAAAATTTGGCCACTTTATATTATCTTGCTAATTGAGAAGAATGAAGATGTTGAAATAGTCTAACAGGAGCTCCTATAAGGATGAATACTGGAACAAAACGAGAACGAAACATGTTGGGAGGAAGAGGGCACCTCTGGGCAGCAGCACCAGTGTGCGCTGATGCACAGATGCGAAGGGACATAGCTTGCTTTCCGTGAGAATCTTGGTCAGGGACTGGAAATACTGACGCCGATACAGATGGTGGCAGTAGTAGGGCATCCTTGACTTCTGCTTTCTGAACATGGAATTTTTCTCTAAGCCTTAAAACATAGGCATGTATTGAGCCACTCAAAGAGAAGAAATTATTATTCTTTCCTTAGCAACATCAATAGGAAGGCGGGTCATGCCCACATACTGTGCTCTGTAGAACTATTGTGAGGACAATGTGCAGTGTGTCAACTGTTAAAAAAGGAAAAGGAAGAAAGAGAAAAAAAAAAAAATTAATGTTTATTGAAAGCGTTAATGTTTGTTTGATCAATCTTACACACCAATATCTATTAATCTAAACTGATCCCATGATGAAAATATGTAATGTAACCATTGTTAAATTTTTCTGGTTTTGAAATTCTGTGCTATACGTAAAAAAATAAATTTTTAATAAAAAATAATAATTATTGATAAAAAAAATAGGCGTGTGGTTTATCCCATCAAACCCACTGGCCTTTGTAGTGGGCATTTTTCAGATGTGGAGTACTAGGAAGAGCAGGTAGCAGGACAGGTCAGAGGTTTTAAGTATAGGAGATCAGAAGAGTGCTGGCACCACGAGGCAAATTAGGAAGCGCCTGGGCCACAGTGCAGGCCGGGCCGTCCTCCTTGCCGGTGCTTCTGGTCTTGGCTCTTGTGAGGGATGCATTTGCTGTCCTAAGACCCGTCCAGCTGTATACACCATATTGAACATTGCTCTTGTTTCCCCACCACCACCTTTCCACTTGCCCTGCTTGCTTTTCTGCTTAATTTGATCCAGCCTAGTCGGGTGGCTTTGCTTTATGCACAGCCAGTTAGATGGGAGCTCTCATCTCATCAGGTAAATCTTTTATGTAAAATCACATTAAGATGAGTATGCTTTTATTTTATGGGACTTTGGAGACCTTGTTTTTGTGAGTAATCTTGTTCTTTGGCCCTCAGTCAATATTCAGCTAATTTCTGCTGAATTAATGGAAGAGGATAAAGAAAGGGAGCACACCCAAAAACTGTGACTTGGGCGTATAGCTATGGAAGGTGTTTGGGAGTCCAGAGCGTTAGAGCTGGCTGGTCCTTGAGTCCAAGCCTTAGAGAAATAATGCAGAGGGTTAAATTGTGGGATGCAGCTACAGGGCTTAGGGGTGTCAGGGAGGAGCCAGTAAACAAGCTAAGGACCAGGACAATTTCAAAAATTAAAGAATGACCAAGGAATTGAGAATATCGCAAAGATGCCAGAATGAGAGAGAACGAAACACAGAGACAGAAAGGCAGACAGAGACACACAAAGAGAGAAAGACAGAGACAGAGACAGAGACAGAGAAAAACAGAAACAGAGACAGAATGAAAAAGTAGCGTTTAAGTGAATGGGCAGTCTTCAAAAGCTCTTTGAAAATATTTTGAGTAGGGTGGTTAAGATGAAAATAATGTATTTCGTTGTGAAAATACTCCCATGTTTTCACATGTTGCTTGTAATGATATGTTGGATATTCAGCTTAAGGTATTTAGGTGTTTTCTAGTGACTCCTCTCCCTGAGTAACCAGAATGCTGAAGATTTCTTGTGGTTGGTTATAGTTAATTAAAAGCTAGTCTTTGGGTAAATTGTATCCTAATTGCTGGATCGCTATGTGAAACTATGCAGAATAACCTTAGCATTTTTTCAGTGGTTTCCATGGGTTTCTCCATTTGTCCTTGACTTGGCTCAAGCCTGTTAACTATTAAGCAATCACAGGGTTTTTTTGGGTCGAGTCCGTTTACCTAAGTAAAAGCTTACACCCATGGCCAGAGCAGTCATACCTTGAGAAGAAGTGAATGCTTTGTAGACAGGTTAGGTGTCCAATCAGGAAACAATTTTTAAAAGAAGTAAGAACAAGAGAAAAGCAGCTTCTTGAAAATAGGAGTAATACCTGCAGCTAAGGGAAAGCTATATGTGTTGTCCAAGTTTCTGGAATACTGTTCCTTTTCTATTAGACTTATAGTTCAGGATGAGATACATAGAGTCAATAATAGTTTTCTGTCTGAATTAGGCATAAATCATACTTTCCTTTTAAATCTGTCTCTTTTATATTACTTCTTTATATGTCTTCTTTATAATCATATCTTCTAAATAAAACAAGCTATTCAGCTATCCACTTCTGAGTGAAGTATCAGTTTTAGTCATAGACATGAATATATTTGTTATTCATCTAGTTATTTAACAGCAGAACTTGGGGGAAAGCTGTCATATAGAGCATGTACGTATGCACATCTATATTTACTTTCTGTTGAATGTTCTGTAGTTCTGTCTTTCAAGCTTTTGGCTAATCGCATTTTAACGTTTTAAAACTCCAGGCACGATGTCATGGCACATGCCTGTAATCCCAGACCTCAGGTGACGGAGGCAGGAGGATCAGTGCGAGTTCCAGATCATTTTAGGTTACATAATTAGGTCAACTCCAGCCTGAACTACATCATGCAGCCCTGTCCCAAGACAGAACAAAGTAAAACAAAACAAAAAACAAAACAAAATGCATCTCTTCCAGATAAAGAAGTATTTTGGCTTATCGCTATGATGCCATCTGGAAGTGACCAAGATGCACACAGGCACATTTATACACATATGAATCACACATAACTCCAGTTGTGTGTGTCTGTGTTTCTGTGTTATAGTTTGTCCAATAGACTTGGGGAAAATTTAAAAACATTTGTTTTCTCTGAGTTGGCTTATGAATTTAAATCGTAAAGTACCAGCTTAGCTAGAAAACAAGCAGAATGTGTATTTCTTTCATATTTAACCGCAAGACTGTCAGTGTTACAGGAAAGGCCTTTGTTCTACAAAGCCATCCAGAGGCCTGGGCTTCTGGGGTGTTCTTTTGCTTTTCTTCAACACTGCCACACTGGTACAGTTCAAGATGGCTAGCGGTTGTGGTCACAGTCTTGAGTGGCCGACCAGTAGAGAGTAAGTACCCTTCTCTTCAAAGCAGGGACCTGGAAGTTACACAGGTCACTTGCCTTTGTATCTCATTGGTCAAAATCTCCTTATAAGGTGCTTTAAATAATGGAGAGATGAAATACCCTCAAATGAGACTCAGTATGCAGAGCCAAAACTTCTATTACCATGCTCTGAAGGGACTATGAATTTTGGATTACCACTTCTGCCCTAGGCTGAGGAGCACTGGTGAATATAAACAGCAGACATGTCTTTGTTTTTTTTTTTTTTTTTTTGTCTTTTTGAAACAGGGTCTCGCTATGCAGTTCAGGCTGGCCTTGAGCTCACTTTGGTAGCCCAGGCTGGTCTCGAACTTGCACCGATCCTCCTGCCTCAGCCTCCGTAGTGCTGGGATTACAGGCATGCGCCACCACGCCTGGCTTAGACATGTCATTTAAAAAAAAAATTTACATTAATATTTGACATATTCAGTGTTCACTCAATATTACCTTAATGCTAAGGCATATCAAACACTTTACAAATTATGTGTAAGACATTTTTAATGTGAAAACATGTTGATCCCAAATTCTAGAACTTTGATAGCTGAGGAATTTGGTTGTATAATAGATAGTCCTTGATGGCTGCTGTTTGCTCATAGGCTAAGAATAGTCTGTTCCTCATTTATGAATAATGTTTTTTTTTCATTCATTTATTTGGAATCTTCTAGGCTGTGCATGGGGTATAACACAGGTCACCCTAGCATTAGGTTTTCAGAGTTTTATGTGGAGCAGACTTTGATCATAATGGCTATCCCTGCCTGCTCAGAATCACAGAGAAAATTTCCCAGGGACTCCTCTCCACTTTCAGATCAAATTTGATTTGACCATATTTCCTGAACAGAACCAGCTCGGGGCCTGATTTCTAGAGTGGAAACATTTTTGAAGATTCAAATTCTTTATGTTCCCTAAATTATCCATGGGATTTCTAATAGATTATTAAATTGCTCCTCCTGTCGTCATTTGGTTGTGATAGAGAATGAGAAAAAATTAACTCTGTTGCTCAAAATTTGGGAAAAGTTAACATAACAAAAGTAATTTTTACAGGTATATTTATAAATTTAATATTTCTATCCCTTAAGCAATTCAGGGTTAAAGTTGGTCCTACAATTAGGTGATACAACCTAGATTTTTTAGAATATCTGATATGAAGACATTAAAAAGCTGGTTTTGATACCAATATGCCCGAGTACATTAATAATCATTAAAGTATGCTGGCTAAGCCTTCCTAAGGTGCATTGTTTTGTTTTTATTATTCAAAATTCAAAGCACAGCACAACCTGATGTGACCTCCGTTCTGCACACGCATGCACACATGCGCACACAACACTAAAAAACAGAAAGCAAACACTAATTAAACCTTAAGGGCATTACAGAGCCAGAGCAACAAAAGTCAGATGCTCTCACTTTTTATGACTTTCTTTAATGAGAAGTTTAGAATTTGTCCTTTTGAACACTGTTCTATCAGAATCAATTGCTATTTTCTTTATCTATCAAGTTATATTAGAACATTGAGGATGATTATTAGTGTTGCTCCGTTCTACACACAGCTGAAGAGGAGACACTTTTCGTGGTTCTACATATGCACAGAGCACTTGGGGCCAAGTTGGCATTTGTCCCTAGCTACTTTTGCCTATTGCATTTCTGTCCTATTATTTTCCAGTGGACCTCAGACTCCCCTCTGTCTTTGAATGCAGATGTATGTGTACGTTAATTATGCTATAGATGTTGGCCAGAGATTGTTGTGGTATGGATAGAATCCTGTCATTGCCAAGGAAAAATTCAGTAGAGGGGAAAAAAAAAAAAAAAAAAAAAAAAAGTTAATTATAAGTGTTGCCTTACATTTGGCGGGTGGTAGATAATATTTAAATATAGATGGAAATGCCACATTAGGACTCTTTGATTTTATTTTTAATAAATTCAGTCAGCAGAAGCTGTTAGGTTCTGATAGGCAAAGGCTCTTACATCTTTCCCCAGTTTATTCATGCTATTTAGGTGGCTTGGCAACCTAGCATAATGGGGAAAGAAATGCTGTAGAAGCCAGGTAGCCTGGGTTTAAAGCTGGGCTTTGCCACTAACTTCACCATGATGCAGAGCACACCACAACTTTCTCGTCTAGAAAAGGCAGGACTTGCACTGTTGTGACCTCCGAAGATTCCTGTTGGGTCTGTGATGATATTACCTGCTCATGTTTATCTTAAAACCAACATAAAATTCAGCAAAAAGCATTTTTAAAGCCATATTGTACAGAGCAGGATTTGTACACACCTATGTGCAATATCAGGTGTCTTCAAGCTGTGGACTTTTCTTGATAGTTTAATCTCTTTGTGACTTTGGGACTTAGTGCTATTCCATGCTGGCCCCCGTGTTACAGCCTGGAGCCTTTTTCTGTTATAGAGTACGAACATGCAAAGAAAATCCTCAAATGAGCAAGTTGTCAGAGCGAATGTGCCCCCCCCCCCCCGCCTCTCCAGCTCAGTAGCCTCCATGAGTGAGGACCAGGCGCCCAGTCTAGAGTGGAGCTCTGCATCCTTGCTGCTGGCTGCGAACATTTGCCCCAGCGCTGGCTCTCCTTTTGCCACATTCCCCATATCACATATATTCCCCTACGGCTTGGCTTACTTAATCTGTGGGGTGTATTTCCTGTCTCAGTTGATTGTACTTAGATCAGTTTGGGTTTTACAAGTGAGTGAATGGGTTGTCTGTTGTGTGTCATTTCCCATCTTGGTAGATGCAGTCAGTATTAATTTGAAAGGCGTATTAAATGTTAGGATAAAAGACCAGTGTGATAAACAAGGAATTTTTCAACATTCAGAAGTTATAAGATTCATTTCAAATACAGTGTGATTTGTGAGGGAGGGAGAGCACCACACCAGATTGCGGGGACATTTGTGGGAGAGGGAGCTGCTTAATGAACTCTGTGCCACCTACAAAATTTGAGTAATCTGTTTTTTTTTTAAAAAGATAAAATACCGAGTCTTCCCCTTTATTCCTAAGACAGGTACTTATTACATAAAACAAGCAGCTGTTCCTTTAGCATAGCGGTGTTAACTCTCTCTGGTCATGCACTTACCTTCAGCAAGACTGGCTCAGCACATCGAGTTTAGGTTCCACCTTTGAGATATTCAAATGTTTGGCGTTCAGACACCATTACATTACACGGCTTCAGTGCTGAGGATCAAAGACAAACAAGGAAGTGGTGGTTATTGATTGGCTTTCTACAAAAACCTTAAATGTCAATGACTTTTGGTATCATCTGGTTTTTCTCTGGTCTTTTGAGAATTGCTTCTAAAATTGGCCATTCACTCTCCACTTAAAAATCTTGAAGTGATAAGTAACTGACTTCCGATTGAGGTAGTTCTTTCCTGGAGAGACTTGACTTTATACTAAGCTGAAATCCATATAGCTTGACCAAAAGCATCTCAGATAAGGGCATTCAAAAATAACATGTCAGGGCTGGGGAGATAGCTCAGCAGTCTAAGTGCCTGCCTGGCAAGGGCAAGGACCCAGTTCTATCTTCAGTACTGCATGCCATGCTGGCCCTGGGATCCACCCATGCTGGCTACTGAGACTGGGCATGGTGGCAAACGCCTGTATGATGGGAGTGCTGAGACAGGAGGATCACTATGAATCCGAACTTTGTAGTGAGACCTTGTACCAATTAATTAATTAACTAATTAATTGATTTAAAAACAACAAAATAATACGTGAAATTTGATGGGAAAATGTTCCAAAGCACTTAGTAAAATTCGAAACACTGTTAAAATGCATTCTCTGTTCTCATTTGCATTGTTAAAAGAGGGTGTTTGGACCAAGTTACTTAAATAACATTGTGATTTGATAGGGAAGGAGTTAAAAATTAGTTAAAAATTTTTTAGTAGTTAAACTCTATGCTTTCCACTTGTGATTAAGCCTAACAGGTCACCTGGGTTAGTGCTACAAATTACAGAACAAGTAAAAAAATAAATAAAAAATAAAGCCTAGTTAAGACATTAAATTAATGCTTCCCACTTTTATGGCCACTGACCTTCTGAAACTAGTAATTACATAACAGGGGGCTGTCTTGTGTATTCCAGTGTTTGGCAGTATCTCTGACCACCACACAGTGGAATCACAGGTATAACAGGGAGAAGCATCTCCAGTACTTTCTAAATGTTACTGGGAGGGATCTCACCTCGGATGAGAACCAGTGCATTAATTTAGCAACTACTGATCTTCACTGCTTAACACCGAGGTATCTGATAGAGTAATGTGGCAGACCGAGACCGATCTAATGAAAAGGCATGGTTGACATGTTTTGAGATTATTGACATCCCTTTTTTTTTTTAAATACATGTTGACAGATCTAGAATAGAGAGTGTAGGGTGAAGCAGAGGCCAGCCGTCTTCTTTGTTGGAAAAGTTCTAGTTCATGTAGACATGTTTGGGTAAGTGGACAAGAGGAATTTTTGCATCAGTTCCCCAGCTATTGGAGAGCAGCCTGTGGCAGGGGTGGTTCTGCTGTTGTCATAAGCGGGGCTGTGGTCACCTCCCTGTTTATGCTCTGGATGGTGCCTTTGAGAATGCTGGCGCCAGGAATTTCTTGGACAATGTGACCAGACATCCATGCCAGCCTCGTCACTAGCTAGGAGGGCACACTTGCTCCGAGCTGTGCCTGAGAATGCCGAGGCGCTGACTGGTTTGATTTCTTCATCCAGGACACTGAAGTTCAGCACCAGAAAAGCGGGGTGATTCATGCTGGGGACTTTTCTGTATCTTCCAGTTTGGAGGGTTGGGAGAGCAGGGCAGGAATTAGAAGGGTGTAACTCATGCCCCCTTCCCACCTGGTATTTCTTACAAAAGTAATCGATGTGGCAGTTTGTGGACTGGGTAGTCTCTGTCAGACATTTTTCCCATAAAATCTTGCAATTTTAGTTTCTAGCCCAGGACCCAGCATTCTGAATAATTCTTATCTGGATCTTTCGGAGTGTCACCTTTGCTCTTGGGCTAAATAAAGTTTGCAGATTCCAGGCTTTCCTTGGTGTTTCTTCTCTTGGTCTACTTTCCCTCTCTACTTCCTGTCCTCCCTCCCTCCCTCCTTTCTTCTTTCCCCCTTTCCTTCCATGCACACTAGCATAGAACCTAGAGCCCGGTACATACAAAACACATGTTCTTTCATGAACCACATCCCCACCCTTCTGGAAGGTTCCTGACTCAGTGACTTTCATGTGTTTCTCCTCTTTGGAGAGCATTGAAATACCACTTAGGAGCCCTGGAACACTGAAAAATTTTCATATCCCTGTATGGATCATGGAAAGGTTGTGAACCATAAGGTGTTTACAGATAAAACCTAACCTTAATGCTATTCATTGTAAGATGTTTTTCAAATACTTTTTTTACATCCTGAAGGCAACTACAATTTAGATGGACAATAATCATTGATTATTTTAAGAAAGTGGACAAACTGGGTGAAAGATTACAATGTGCCTAAGGTCATGGCAAAGCAACGCAGTGACAAAATTCATATACTTGATGACTAAAATCTCTCAGGACATAGTGACCTAAGTATTTTACTGACACCCAATTCAGATAATGCCACTTGGAACTGTAGTTTGATATGCGAGTCATTATTAAGAATCACCTTGACAGCTCCATAACATAGAAGTTTGAGTAGAATATAATTTAAATGAACCTAAAGCCCACATTATTTTTCATCCATTGCTAGGTGTCCATTTAGGAATCATTCAAATAAAAGCTTAAATAACCCACGGATGGAACATCTGATCATGTTTTGTTTTTGTTTTGCGGGACCAGTGTTCAAACACTTGACCTTGCACTTGCCAGGCAGGCACTTGTGCCATGGAGCTATCTCCCCAGTCCCTTGATCACATTTTCTTGTCAAAATACATTTCTTTGCTGATTTTAGTCCAATGAAAAAATGTAATCTGTGTGTGTGTCCATAGATCTGGAATAAATTATAAATATTTTAGGATCCAGTTCTCTTGCTTTACCTAATACCTGACTTCTTGAAAAATGCTACTATTCAGTACTAGGATATCTGATTTCTTTCCAGTGACTGCTCTTATTTGTAGGCTTTTTTCCCTTCCCCTTGTTAGATATTGTCATTATTCTTCGTTATTTTTTTTTTTTTAAATACCATACATTTCTTCATTTTGCATCCCTGGGGTTTATATAAATTTACTTGTCCTATATGGAAGGTAAATTTATATGCCTGAGGAGTTCTTATTAAAAGTTTTATGTAATATGTAGCCATAGTATTGTATTTTCTCTGTCCTATTTCTTGCTATAATTGTTATTTTTTCAGAAGAACTCTTTTTTTTTTTTTTTTTTTTTCTGGTTTACAAAAGAAGAAGATTCATTACAAGCGCATACAGTAGACATGCTCTAGTATCGGGTCGCCCATCAGCTGTCACACTGATGTCTAGACCCGAGCCATCCTTCCTTTGTTCAAGCCTTGTGTCTCTGATCGTCCCTCGGGGCCAGGCATTTGCACCACATCTTTTCTCATCAGTGTCCACCTTTTCTAGTTTATCCAAGTGTTCCGGGAAGTCTGCGTTCCAATAATGAACCATATAGGACGTTAATGCTCAGTTCAGTCTTGTAGCCAGTGGTTCCCCATGGCCCTTCCACATTGTAAGCCTGAGAAAACAAGGTAAATCGTCTGTTTTTTATATTGACTATCAACTGATACAGTAAGATATTGGATATATTATTATTATTATTATTATTTATTTTTTTTTGTCTTTTTGAGACAGGGTCTCGCTATGCAGTTGAAGCTGGCCTTGAGCTCACTTTTGTAGCCCAGGCTGGTCTCGAACTTGCACGGATCCTCCTGCCTCAGCCTCCGAGTGTTGGGATTACAGGCATGAGCCACCACGCCCGGCGATATTGGATATATTAGAGTTAAACAAAATATACTAACAAAATCAGTTTCACCTTACGTTTTTAAGTCTGGGTTTTGGAAGCTTTCAGATTATAAATGCAGTTTGCCGAATCTTCCATTTAGTAGGCCTGCTGCATACTTTTTATAGTGTTTTGTACAGTGCCATCTAGATTCGGTATTTTATTCAGGGCTGATAAATATAACTTATGTTGTGAAAGAACATTTACTGTCACT
Source organism: Myocastor coypus (assembly GCA_004027025.1). Lineage (NCBI taxonomy): Eukaryota > Metazoa > Chordata > Mammalia > Rodentia > Myocastoridae > Myocastor > Myocastor coypus. Next base: position 29,667 of record PVJA010021231.1, read on the forward strand.
ATACTGTATAAACACCATCAGGTTCATTGGCTTACCCACCCCCAGTTTCCTTTATTGGGGGCTGTTCATTAGTTGGGCTCAAGACTTGCTTTTGTAATTCCTGGGTTGTTTGTGCCTTGAGGGGATTAGCATCCACTCTTACAAAGGGCAAGGATGGGCCTTGCCTGTCCTCAGCTGTAGAGCTAGGGGGCTGTGTTTGAGTTTGTAAATCTTTTACTTTGAATGTGGGTTGGGATTCCTAGGACCTTTTTTTTTTTTTTTTTCTTTCTTTTAAAACAAAGCTTGAGTTGTCAACTAGAAGATATTTATAAGGGCCTGCATACTTTACTTCATGGAAATAAAATTTGTGCATTCAAAGGTGACCAAATGAGTCATATGATGTAGTTTTAGAAAATTATTTCTCCCGAAACCAAAACTGTTAAGACTTTTAAAAGAGCGTTTGAAGCATTGAGGAAATTTTACACAGATCTCACGGTCTTTTGCCAAATCCATCACCCTGGTGCCTCCTTCAGAGGAATTTGGGTCTGGCCTCCTGGCTGGCCACTTTGGATCTTCTGGGCTGGAATCCCTGTCTGCTCATTAGGATCCCAGTGTGGAATTCCACTGGCTGGGACATCAGTGACCCATTTGGAGACAGTGAATGCAGGAAGTCAGAAGGTTTTATTTCGGTTCAGTGAATTTGTCTGTGACCGTGGAGCTGAAACATGAAACAAACCAGCTCTGGAGACAGAGAGTCTTGCATGTTAGTGGGAGTGATTAGATAAGTGGGCTGCTGGTGACACGGCCGTGATTCATGATCTAGTGGTGCCTGCGCTTTCCAAATACTTGCAGTGTACTGATAGCACATTTCTTAAATGCTAAAAATATCTAACTGGTAACAGCTAATTGTCTGTTGGCCTGATTGCTGGTTACCCTTAAAGGCTAAGGTCATGGTGTCCTTCCGGTTCTGTGGATGTAGGGATATGAGCATGTGGCATAGGTATGGATAGAAAGCCCACGATTAAGTGGACACTTAACAACTGAGTTAGTTTAAATTTTGAAGGTAAGCATTTTAAATGTTAAGCTATTTGTACTTTATTTCTGTCACTTTCTGCTCTTTGTATGGGGCACAATTGGAGTGTTGCGTTTGACAGAACAAAATCTCAAAGATCGTGTACTTGGACAGCTTAATCTTAACACTTTGCTCATCTCTACACTGCTCTTAATGAAAGCACAGGACGTTTTCCAAGTCTCTGAGGTAAATGATAGGGCTGGCACACTGTCTGAGACACATAACTTTCAGATGAACAAGTTTTTCTGATCCTTACTTCATCCTACGCAATAATGCATCTTAGATGATTTCTCATTCTCTTTCATTTCTTCTCTTCCTAACCTCAGTCAGTGTGACTTGTCCTCATGGCCTGCTTCACCCACAAGGTATGTTGTAGATGGAGTTTGGCTCAGTATGAGAACTCATGATTTAGGGAACAAACAGGTACCCGCTCGTCTGGGCCAGCTTGCTGTCTGCAGCTGGTTGCCATTGGCCATGGTGTGCCACCTCACCGTGGCCTTGGCTGAACTTCTTGTAGTAAAACTACCTTTGTTTTCCCACATATGTGTATACTATACATTTGTTTCATACTCACTACTTTCCTTCTTTTTGTTGGGAGAAAGGCATCTTCACACTACCTTTCTTTACCCGCCATCCTGTGCAGGCACTATACCTGTCTTGGTAACTCCCAGCTACAGCTTAGGTGGAGTGGCCCAGGAGCTTGCTGTGCAGATTCATTATTTCAGGCTTGAGGAACAAAGGCCAAGGCTGTTGTGATGGGAAAATGTCCTGGTGACCTTGTTGCTGTGAGCATTTGCTCGTGGGCCGCTGAAATGCTGTCTTGATTCCGTCTTCATCATGACCCTTTCCCAAGTTAGATTCTGTCTTCCTGTCTTAAGTGGTTGCAGAAATTCTCCCTCCTCCTGACTGGAGTTGAGCATTTCACAAAAGCCCAGGTTAATTCTCAGGAAATAATTTATGCAGTGAAAGAGTGGTGGACAGAGGGTCTCACATAAAGAAAGTGTTTTCGTTATGTTACTCTGGGGCTGACATTAAAATAAAACAGAATTAACCCTGTACTGACGCTAAGCGGCAGGGTTGGGGCCGAGGTCCTCGTGTGTGCGGAGTGCAACACCAGCACATTTTCATTTCATGTGTGAACATGGGCATACCACGTCCTTGATTCAGAAGGGGAATAATGCTTGAGCATGTCAGGCTATTGCCTCTTATCTCAAGAAGAGACACCATATGGCCCTGTGTTTGTATGCTCTAGCCATGACAATTACTTCTGTCAAAGTGATTTTCTCCAGAAGTTCAGTATGTAAATTCTTGGCTGATCATCCCAAAAGGAAGAGAACAGTATTTGTTTACCAGCATTTATTAATATACTGTGATAGCATAGCAAACAGGAAGCGACAGTCCTTGCATGGCCTGACAATTTTTGTGTCCTTTAAGTTAAAATAAGGATATATGGTATTTATTTTTATTTTACTTTATTTTTTATGCATATAATTTTATTTATTTTCTTGTAAGTAGGTCGATTGTAATTCAAAGATATAGTATAAATCATAATACAAAAATTAGAATTAAACAGTATTCAGACAATTAGTTCATTAAATTAAATTAAATATTTCACAACAATATTCCAAAATTAAAATTAAATCATGACTCCAACTAAAATGTATGAATATGTGATCAATTCAGATAATAACACAATATTTGAATAGGTTAATATGCACAAAAATATCAACTAAGAGAAAGTTTTCATGATAGTAAAGACTTACTAAGAATAAGACATAACATAAAGACTGGAATGTCAGATATTTGACCAGCATTTCTAACAGTTTGGGGATAGAATATTGCACAAAGTTCTAGTATGTTGCGGATGGACAGTGTCCATGATGCTTACGGGTGGCCAGGTGTCACTTGTGGGACTGAGTTAATGCTATTTCTTTGATATCCACCCTGTAGATCCAGACAGAATCATAACTCATAGGGTACAGGAGAAGTCCATTTGTATAGTATGCTGATGGACATATTCTGCTGCTGTATACAAAAGAATAATTGAAAGGCTGCTGTTGTATACCTCTTTTTCTCCTGTGTTTGTTTGCCCTATTCGGTGGGTTCTTTGCCCTCTTATTCATGGAGTTGTGATCATTTTCATCCCTCTCTAGAATATCTTTTAGTAGTCTGTGTAGGGTTGGTTTTATTATCATGAAATTCTTTAGTTGTTCTTTGTCCTGGAAATATTTCACTTCTCCATTGAACTTGAAAGAGAGTTTTTCAGGTTTTTTTTTTTTTTTAATTAATTAATTAATTTATTTATTTTTTGTTTCAGAATCTTTGTTTATTCACTCATTTTTATGGCCGGCTCAGCCTGCCCCGAGGGCAGGGCCGGGCGCAGCATGTGGTGCCGGGGATTGAACCGCGGTCCCTGAAGCCGCCCAAGCTTTCCCAAGCAGGCGCTTTAGACCACAGAGCCATCCTGCCAGGCCCCATCAGTCTGGGCTGGAATTCATTTTCCTGCAAGACTTGAAGTACTTTGTTCCATGTTCTTCTTGACTTCATGGTTTATGAAGAGAAATCTGCTGTTACTCTGATGGGTTTTCCCTAAAATGTGATCTGTTTCTTTTCTCTATGGCTTTTAGTATACTGTTACTGTGCTGAATTTCTGGGCTCTTGATTATTATATATCTGGGTGTGGTTTTAATTGGGTTGATATTATTTGGAGTTCTATATGTTTGGGTTATCTGAATGTCAGATTATTTCCCCATATTTAGGAAGGTTTCCATTATTATTCCTGTCCATTTTCTTGTTATATCATTTGTATTGATTCCTTATTGATGCTTATTAGTCTTATGTTGTTCGTCTTTGCATTGTCTTGCAGATGTTGAGTTATTTTCTCCTGCATCCTAGTTGTTTTTAAGATATCTTTTCTTTTTATTAGCTTCAATGGTGTTTTCAAGTCTGAAAGTTATTTTCATTTTCATTCACATGGTTTTGCCAGCTTTTGATTGAGGTTTTAATTTCCTGTATAGCACTCTGAATCTGTTTCATGCATTCTATTACTTTGCTATATTGGTCATTCAAGGATTCTATCATTTTTTTCTATTCTTCTCTACTTTTTTATCAGTATCTTCTTTAGAAGCACTTAGTACTTCTTTCATTATAGTTATCATTTCTTTTTTTACTTCAAAAATTATTTATGATCTGATTTCCCCTATACCTTTCCAAAGTATTTTCTTTACTTCAGATGCTATTATTTCAGAGATTTCAGGTGTGTGATTTCCAGTTTCTTCTATGCTATTGTCTCCTGTATTTGTTCTGGGTGGGCTTGGGGCCTGACAGTGCATTTTACTCCTTTTCTTTGTCATTTTGTATAGCCTTGCCTTCTGACTTTGGTGCAGAGCTTTGGTAGAGTTCTCACCTTAGCTCCAGGTCCAGATCTACCAAGTTCAAACTTGTCCAGGTGGGTGTGGCTTGGCTCTGGCTGCTGTGCTCCACTTCTTCCTGTAGTAGTCCTTGGACGTACACTGGATGTGCCTCTCTGGAAAGATGTTCTGCTCCTGGATCAGCTGGGTGGATCTTGCCTCTAGCTTCTCTGTAGGGAGTTCTACCACAGGGTTCCACATTGGGTGTATCTGATGGCTGAAGTTGTACTCACATGCTAGACCTGGGTGCTGGGCCAATTGAGTTTCCAATGGGCCCTAGGTGGTCTCCTCACATGCTGGGCCTGGATGTGAGTTGAATGAATTTTGGGCATTCCTGGGGCAGTCCCTCTCACAGGCCAGGCATGTGTGCTGTGCCGAATGAGTATCAGGTGGGCCCTGGGGCAGCCCCACTCACAGGCCAGGCATGGGTGGTAGGTTGAATGAGTTTCAAGTGGCCCTGGGTGGTCTCACATGCTGAGCCTGGGTGTTGGGTTGAATTGGGCATATGATTTTTAAACACAAAAGCTTTCTCTTCAAATTTTCTGGACATAAATTTTTATTTTTGAAGTTTCATATTCTTGAGTAGTGAAGAAAAGCATCAAAGAGATTTTGACACTAGTTATTTGTGAAATTACCTTGAAATTAATACTTAGGCCTATCTTTTTTGTTTTTTTTTATGCATTTTGTGCAGGGTCTCACTATGCAGCTCAGACTCATAGTGATCCTCCTATTTTCAGCCTCCCTACCACTGTAATTGCAGGAATATGCCACCACACCTGGTCTCAGTGGGTGGCTCAGTCTGTCTAGGGGCAGGGCTGGCACAGCATGTTTTGTTTGGAATTGAACTCTGGTCTTTGCACTTGGCTAAACAGGCACTTAATTGGCTGAGTTATCTCACCAGTCCTTTTAGCCCTATCTTGAATCAGGTTGAAATTTGCAATAATAAATCAGTCTCTTTCTTGGAGTGTAGTAGGCCAAAGTGTATCCTGTGTATCTTCATTCTGTATCTAGCTCCTTGTATCTGTTATTATAATACTTAAAAAGATATATGACCAAGAAATCTTCTTTAAGTTTCCATCATGTTCAGTAACTTTTTCCTCCTTTATGAAATACATAAGAAGGCATCATTACACCTCACTTTTGAAGATTTTGAACACAAAGAAATCAACTTAAAATTGGATGGCTTTCTTTATTGTTTCGTGTTTTGTGAATTAGTAGAAAAACTTGCTGTCCTAACAGTATTAAAATATTTTTAAAAGAAAAAAATACAGAGGGACACTGCCCAGTCTGTCAAAAATGTATTTATTTCGAAACTCTATGTATGCTATTTTTTATGGATAATCTTCTTAGTATTGGTCATTTAAGAATGAATATTGTCCTTTGCTTCTGATTAGCTCCAGTAATAAGAGTTTGTAGTTACAGTAGTTACATCATTAGCAGTCTAATTATTCTCCCATTGCATGGTGGCCATGGTTCAGATGCTGGTTTAATAAGATTAATCATAGGGCTTTTAGTACTAGAGAAAGCACTGTAATGTTGTCAAAGTATTATTAATGTTCAACATGATCAAAGCTAGTGACGTACGACTGGACAGAAGTTTCATTATTTGCCTTT
>PVJA010021232.1:0-35830 GCA_004027025.1 Myocastor coypus
CTACTTCAAATTACTAATTCCAATAAATAACATTTCACCATGGCATAGCATGGGTTTAAATATTTATTTTCCGATGGCTTTAGGTGACCCCTGTGTTTTGGTCGTTCAACCCCACTGGGGTCACAACCCACAGGTTGAGAACCGCTGCCTTAATTGGATCCCACTTTCTCAACATAAAAAAAAAAAAAAGGAGGACCAGAGCCTAGACTTTAGCTCAGTGGCAGTGCAGTTGTCTGGTATGTTTGAGGCCCTGGGTTCAATCCCTAGCACTGAAAAGGTGAGGGGTAGAGGGCTGAAAACAAAATGATTTAAAAAAATGTATCAATTAGCTGGGCGTGGTGGTGCACGCCTGTAATTCCAGCACTTGGGAGGCTGAGATAGGAGGATTGATGTGAGTTTGAGACCAGCCTGCGCTACAAAAGTGAGCTCAAGGCCAGCCTGAAGTGCATAGCGAGATACTGTCTCAAAAAGACCAAAAAAAAAAAAGTGTATCTAACAACCTGGGAGGCTGAAGCACAAGCTTGCCCAGCCTGGGCAGTGTAGCAATGACACCATTCTCAAAAGAGGAAGAGGGAGCTGATAGGTCAGTGAAAAAACTAAAACCAAACTAGCCCAGAGGTTCTCAAAACAGTCCCAAAGGAGTTCCCTCCTTTTTCTAACTACAAATCCATAGTAAGATGCATTTTCTCGTGTACTTTTACCAAAACAAAATATCACAACAGGTTGAATGTAGAAACAGATGAAAATCCGGCTGTATTCTATTAAGGCAGACAAGAGATTTATAAAAATGACCAACAGTGCAATTCTTCATGTTAAACATTCTTTTGTTTAGGAAAATACTTATTGTAAAAAAAAATTATGCTAACATGAATTTATCACAATTTCCAAGTAAAATACTTTTTTCAGTTAATTGTTTATTTGCACAGGCAGAAAGATTTATTAATACAACAGCAAGTTGGGGTTCTGAAGTAAACTTCAGCTCACACTATAAATTTTTCATTTTACTATCAACAAATACAAGCCATATAGAAGTTCTTTGGAGCTGGGCATGGTGGCGCATGCCTGTAGTCCCAGCACTTGGGAGGCTGAGGCAGGAGGATCAGTGCGAGTTTGAGACCAGCCTGGGTCACAAAAGTGAGTTCAAGGCCAGCCTGAACTGCACAGTGAGACCCTGTCTCAAAAAGACAAAAAAAAAAAAAAAAAAGTTCTTTGGGGACTTCTGTAAATTTTGAGTATAAAAGGATTTAGACCAAAAAGTTAAAGACCCAAGCTAGGGAAATAATTCACCTGTCTTACCAATACCCATTTAAGATGCTCTCTCCTTACTATAGTTATTCCATCTATATTGTTCCTCCAGTCCTTAGGTAAGGTAAATCCCTTAGTACTGTCCCTTATCGGGGACTCCTTAAGCCTCAAAACATTTTATTAAAGATTATATTTAAACCACGTGGCCCTTGTGCATGCCTGTAATCCCACACTGAGGGAGGATGAGGCAGAAGGACCACAAATTCCAGAGCAATATAGAAAGACCTTGCCTTAAATGGGGATGTATATCTCTCAGGATGGGGAAGAAGTATACTTAAAAGCTCCTTTAAGGACAGAGTCTCATTTTCTTTCAACATTAAAGTGTAATAGGGCTGGGCGTGATGGCACACACCTGTAATCCAGCACTTGGGAGGCTGAAGCAGGAAGATCACTGTGAGTTCGAGACCCACCTGGGCTACAAAGTGAGCTCAAGGCCAACCTGAACTGCACACAGTGAGACCCTGTCTCAAAAAAGACCAAAACAAATAAATTGTAATAGCCTGTGAATGCCTTTTTCATGCCTCAATTAACAGTAGTGTTTTTTTTTTCTTCCTTTGCACACTTTCTGCAAACCTGATTTAAAACAGAAAAAAAAAAAAAAAAAGGTTCCAGTTACCCCTACTGCTTGTAAGAACATTATTTACTATTAGAACTACCTGTACCAAACTTTCCACACAAACTTACAAATTCACAGTAGGGTTTGGGCAGTAGCTCAGTGATGCTTGCCTATGCTGTGGATTCAATACCCACATCAAATACAATAGCTAATGCATAATAAAGTCTCTTGGTTCGTATTGTAGAGAAGCCTAATGATGTATATGCTTGTCATTTTGTCTTTTTTTTTTTTTTTAAGCAACAGCTTACACTATAGACTGCCAGCGATGCCCCTGACCTAAGGCTAGCCTTTCAAGTGGTTTTCGCTACAAAGAAGTGTATGCTACCTCGCATGGCAACACATGCCTATGATTTTAGCACTATGGAAAGCTGAGGAAGGAAGGAGGTTCATAAGTTCTAGCCCAGCCTCTGCAAATTTAGCCCGACTCTGTCGCAAAACAAAACTATACCCGGGCATGACGGTACACACCTGTAATCCCAGCACTCAGGAGACTGAGGCAGGAGGATCAGCCTGGGTTGATAAACTCGAGACAAGCCTGGACTACATGTTAAGATTTTCTCTAAAAAAAAAAAAAAAAAGCCGGCCATGGTGGCACACGCCTGTAATCCCAGCACTTGGGAGGCTGAGACAGAAGGATCGGTGCGAGTTTGAGCCTGGGCTACCAAAGTGAGCTCAAGGCCAGCCTAAGCCCCATAGCAAGACCCTGTCTCAAAAAAAGAAAAGAAAAAGAAAGAAAGAAAGGATAATAAATAAAAAGGGGGCTAGGAGCCGGCTGTAGTGATGCCTGCCTGCAACCCCCGCACTCAGGAGGTTTGCTTCGAGCTCCAGAACAGCCTCAACTACACTAACCCATCATCTCAAATAAACAAAAAAATAGTAACAAAAAGGGGGCGGAGCAGGGAGAAAGCTCAGACAAGCCCGCCTGGGAAGCGTAACGTTTCCAGTTTGATCTTTGGTACCAAAAAAACAAAACCACAAAGGGGGGGGGGGGCAGGAGCCATGCGGTGACGCTCGCCTGTTAATCAGGCACTGAGGAGGCTGATGCAGGAGGATTCTGGTTAGCTCAAGGGGCCTGCCTGGGCTATGTAACAAGACCCCGTGTCAAGGCTGGGGGTGAGGGGCGGCTAGCTCAGGGTGAAGGTCCTGTGTTCCATCGCTACTACATCATTTTCCCTCACAGAGGGTCAAGGTCTGGAGCAATGCATGCCTGAATCTGCCAGGAAACTCAATGGGAAAAATCTTTGGCGGCCTCCCATTTTTCCCCCTCCTCTCCCAAAAATATTCGTCGGGACAATTAAAATCAAACTTTTGACGGACTTGGAAGCCTGCGCCTCTCCACAGACGATAAAATGGCGGCCTCTCTTGCCTACCCCACAAGAACTTGCCATGAGGGAACTTCCCTCACCGCCCCTCTGACTTTGGGTTATTTCTTTTTGTTTGTGGTGGTTAGAGGTTCTTAGGAGGGATAAGAACTGGTTGTCGCCCTCAAGAGAAAGTTTCTCTTCAGGCAACAAGCACCAGGATTAACCGCACCTTGCACCCTCATCTCCAACTAAAGAAAAAACCAACTACCTTCTGGGGCGAAGAGGACTTAAAGACGAGGAGCTGGATGAGCTTGCAGCGATTCTACAAACACCAACCTCGATCTACTTTTCCCGCCACTAAGAGAAGGCACGAGGACGTCCACAAGCTCCGCCCCCACGGCGTGCTACGAAAGTCTGAGCGCATGCGCACCTGGGCGCCCGCGTATGCATTTGCGCAGCTGGAGCATTTCCATTAGCTTCTGGTAACTGCCCCAAGACTACAAATCCCATGATGCTTGTTGGCTTCGCTTATATTTAGGCGACAGCAACAGCGTTGCTTCTTGAACTTCATCTTTATTTCACTAATTCCCCTGTGAATACTAGATTGCTTTTTCCTTCCTCTTTTCATTCTCTTAATTTTCTTCCTAGTCTCTTTCGCGCTTTTATCCCAATCTAATTTGAGACGATCTTGAGCCCAACTCTCTACCGCCCTTAGCTAAACTCCCCGTTGGGTGGGCGAGCAGACCACCCTCCACCCCGGAGAAACGGCATCCATTCACTTCTTCCCATTAGCTTTAGCACTGGCCTCAAAACGGCCAGACCCAGCTGCCGCTCGAGTCTGGAGGGCCCGTGTGCAAGGTGGTGACGGTGGAGAGCAGCTGGGAGCAGCGGACGGGTGGGCTCATGGGCTATAGATGGTGGGCAAAGGCAGATCGGAAAGTGGTGTGTGGGAAACGATCGCACAGAAGAGATCGACACAGCCGTTTCCGAAAAGAGAAAGTTGGACAACCTTAACTGTTTTAATGTTCGTTTTATTCAATTCAGCATATATTTCCGAAGGGAATGAGTTAAAAAGATATATCACGTTTTACTGAGAACAGATTGTAGGAAGACGGTCAGTACATCCCATTCCTTCGCTTCCATTAAAGCTCACTCCTTGCTCTCCTTTATTGAAGCTCTGCTAAATAAGTGGTGGGGGGGGAGGTTGAATAATTCATGAGGCCCGCCCTTTTCTCTGGGAGGTCACGCCCCTTCAAATAGCGCTGACGCTTTCGGCATATACCAAACCCAAGGAAGCTACGTAAACTCCCCGCCCCCAAGACGGAAGGCGGGGCGTCACCTCCAGCACGTGCTGCCTCTACCCGCGCAAGCCCAAAAGGAGCACTGTGCGCAGGCGCTGCCCACTAGGGGGAGGAAGGAGGCGGGGTAGGGAGGTTGTTGGGTTTAGAGCCGGGCGGAGACCGCCGAGACTCATTCCTCAGGAACAAGGGTCGGGTGTCAAGGAGACCTTTTCACACCAGCTCCCCGTCCCCCGCCTACGGTGGGTGGGATCGCGCGGCAGAGACAAAGGATATCAGTAGGGCCGGACATAGCTGCAAAGGGAAGTAGGGTGTCCGTTTTGGGTGGTGGGCTGCTGGTGGGGGGCTAAAGGGAGGCTATATTTAAACTCCCGGAGCCGTTAAGTTGGTTCGCATTCGGATGCGCGCGCAGCCAGGGTGGAGGCGGAGTGCGCATGCGCGGTCCGGGGGCGAGAGGAACGCGCGCTGGCCGTGCGCGCTCGCGGCGAAGTGGTAGTGGTGGCGGAGAAAGGGGTCGGCGCACGCGCGGTTGATTCCTCGGGTTGTCCGGGTCTCGCGGGCATCTTGTTTTGGTCTCGCGGGCGAGTGGGGCGCGCTTCGGGGAGGGGGAAAGCACTTGGGCGCGAGGCGAGCGGAGCAGAGCTGCGCGCGCACTCGGGAAAGGGGGGAAGGGAACGCGGTCCAGGAAGGGGGGCTTAAGCCCCTGATCCCCCCACCCCGTACCCTTCGACTGGGACGGAATAAGGGGAGGAAATGATCGAGATGGCGGCGGAGAAGGAGCCGTTTCTGGTGCCGGCCCCGCCGCCTCCACTCAAAGATGAGTCTGGCGGAGGGGGCGGCCCCGGGGTGCAGCCGCACCGGGAGGCCGCCTCCGGGGAGCTCTCCGGCGGGACAGAAAGCGGGCCTGGCCCTTGCACACCCTCGCCTGGGTCCCCAGGTTCCGGGACTCCCGCCAGTCCCCGGGGCGGCCCGGCCCAGCCGCAGCGAGGGGGCGGCCCCCAGGCGCAGCCGCAAGGGGAGGCCCGCCTGGCCGAGCCCCATGGTCGAGCCGCTCCCCCGGACGTGGGGGAGGAGCGCCGGGGAGGAGCAGGGACAGACTTGGGGCCCCCTCCCCCTCCTCGGCCCCGAAATGGCTACCAGCCCCACCGGCCCCCTGGGGGAGGTGGGGGCAAGAGGAGAAATAGCTGTAATGTGGGAGGTGGTGGAGGCTTCAAACATCCGGCCTTTAAGAGACGCAGGCGGGTGAACTCGGACTGTGACCCCGTGTTGCCCTCCAATTTCCTCCTGGGGGGCAATATCTTTGATCCCCTGAACCTGAATAGCCTCCTGGATGAGGAAGTGAGTCGTGCACTCAATGCGGAGACCCCTAAGTCATCCCCACTTCCGGCCAAGGGGCGAGATCCAGTGGAGATCCTCATCCCCAAAGATATCACAGACCCGCTCAGTCTCAACACTTGCACTGATGAGGCCCACGTAGTTTTTGCTTCGCCACTCAAGACTGGTCGCAAGCGGCATAGACACCGGGGACAGCACCACCAACAGCAGCAGGCATCTGGAGGGAACGATAGCAACGCTGTGCTGCCCGCAGCCCCCCTCAGCCCTTCACTCCAAGGGGAGGGTGCCACGCAGCAGCATCGGCACAGGGGCCAGAACCGAGATGCCCCCCAACCCTATGAACTCAACACAGCCATCAACTGCAGGGATGAGGTCGTGTCTCCCCTTCCATCTGCCCTGCAGGGTCCCTCAGGCACCCTCTCAGCCCCTCCAGCTGCCTCAGTTACCTCTGCATCCTCGTCTTCCTCCTCTCGACATCGCAAACGTCGCAGGACTTCCAGCAAGTCGGAGGCAGGGGCTAGAGGTGGATGCCAGGGTCCCAAGGAAAAGGGCCGAGGGAGTTGGGGAGGCCGCCACCACCCACTGCCAACAGCAGCCTTCAAAAAGCAGCAGCTCAAGTTCCAGTATGGGAATTATAGCAAGTACTATGGGTACCGCAATCCTTCCTGTGAGGATGTGCGCCTTCGGGTGTTGAAGCCTGAGTGGTTTCGGGGCCGGGACGTTCTGGATTTGGGCTGCAATGTGGGCCATCTCACCCTGAGCATTGCCTGCAAGTGGGGCCCATCCCGTATGGTGGGGCTGGATATCGATCCCCGGCTCATCCACTCAGCCCGACAAAATATCCGACACTACCTGTCTGAGGAGCTTCGTCTCCCACCCCAGACTTCTGAGGAGAACCCAGGGGGAAAAAGTGAGGAAGGGAGTACCACGGTCAGGAAAAGGAGCTGCTTCCCAGCCTCACTGACAGCCAGCCGAGGTCCCATTGCTGCACCCCAAGTCCCCTTGGATGGAGCAGACACATCTGTCTTCCCCAACAATGTTGTCTTCGTCACGGTAAGAGTCTGAAGGCCCTTGGAATAAGGGCCAAGTATGAAGATGAGATTGGGAAAAGTGATGGAATGGTTATCACCCTAAGGTATTTCCCTGTATCTACTCTTCACTAGGAACACCAGCTCCCCACGAGAAAGATCTGGATTGCTCAGTGAAAACCTCTGCTGGGTTTCTCTTGCTCCAATAACATGGTGTTCCTTGCCTTGGGGTTTTAACTCGGGTTTTTCTCAGAACTGCAAGGATCTCATCCCCAAGCTAGGGGCGATTTCTAGCATGTTGGTGTTTGCTGCCACTGGATAATTCAGTCTAAATGAAACCTAGTCCTTGAACCTACTGGAAGACCTGAGTGAGGGTTTTAGTGTCAGAAGGCAATGTCTTAGGGCAGGGGGAGAATCTAGGGTAGTGGCAGATTTAGTATGTGTACTGTCCGTCTTTCAATGGCAGACCATATTTGTGCCTGCTGCTTTTGTTTCCCTAGTTACAGTTTGTTGAAGGGTCAGTTTTCAGGAACCCAACCCAGCATCTAGGCTTTAGGTTTTCTTCATGTTGCCCCTGGATAACAGGAGAGGGACAGAGACTGTTCTGTATGGAGCAAAGTGCCAAGCAGCATGCTTATCCCCTGAGTGCATATAGCTTCCCACAAAACTGTCCTAAGCTGTCTGCAGAAATGTCTGCCACTGTGTTGTTAAGCCTAAAGAAAGGACATTACAGAGGGTAATGGTAAGCTTATCTTCTAGAAAAGGTTTCCTGTGGGATATGGCTTGGCTTTTCAGATAAAGAATAGGCCTGAAATTTTGCCCAATTCAAGGACCCATGGGTCTCTTAACCTGGGTTAGGTCCCCTTGTATAATAGTAACACCTTCATATCTGTGTGTGGGAGCACACAGAAAATTTCAGGGATGAGATTTTCAAATTTATTTCAAATTTACTTGCTTTCTTTTGGGATGAGGTTTCAGGCTGGCCTCAAACTCAATGATCCTTTCTCAGCCTTCCAAGTGCTGGCTTTTAAAGGCTTGCACCACTGTGCCCAACCCAGTTGCTCAATTTAAAATCACCCAGACTCCCTTTTAAATGTGTTAAATCTGCTTCCCCATAGGAAGCAGAACCAGGGAGGTATAAAAAGAAAAAGACTAAAACCGCACCTTTGGGAAGCTTTCCAAGGAGTGTAAGAGAAAAAATGTGGCAAGTGCAGCTGTAGGAATTTCTCAGTTGCAGACCAGTTGTGAAGGCCAGTGGTTTTGGGGTCTGCTATTAACCTCAACCCATTCTTCCCCTTAGGGCAACTATGTGCTGGAAAGAGAGGAACTGGTGGAGGCCCAGACAGCTGAGTATGATGTGGTCCTCTGCCTCAGCCTCACCAAGTGGGTACATCTGAACTGGGGAGATGAGGGATTGAAGCGCATGTTCCGAAGGATCTACAGACACCTACGCCCTGGGGGCATCCTGGTCCTAGAGCCCCAACCATGGTCATCCTACAGCAAGAGAAAGACTCTCACAGTGAGTTGGATTTCTGTGCAAATGGGAGTAATCCTTTGACTGGGGCAAGAAAGGTCTCAAGTAATAAGACTTTCTGAGGAAGGGAAAGGGTTATCCGGGTGGGCATCACTCATGGCCAGGGTAGCAGGAAGCAGCTAGCTAACATGATCCCCATGCCTTCTTTTCCCCAGGAAACAACCTATAAGAACTACTTTCGGATCCAGCTGAAGCCAGAACAATTCAGTTCCTACCTGACATCCCCAGAGGTGGGCTTCTCCAGCTATGAGCTCGTGGCCACACCCCACAACACCTCCAGAGGTAAGGCTAGCACATTTGTTGAGGGAGGCCAGTGCTGGCTGAGAGGGTGCAGACTGTGTGAAAAACCAAGGCTGTGCCAACCTGTTTGCTCATTGCATGCTCTCCCCTTAGGCTTCCAGCGTCCTGTGTACCTGTTCCACAAGGCCCATTCCCCCAGCCACTAAGTGGCCCCTGAAGAGAGAGGGTGTGACGAGGCTAACCTTGCTGCTCCTAAGGACCTGGGGGAAAAGGAAAGTATCCCAGGGTCTGACTCCTGAGTTTCCTTTCTTGGATCTGCAAAGAAAGCTTATAAGTTGCTGCTCCAGCCTCCTCCCTACATCCTCTGGCATTTGAGAAGTCCAGCTGTGCTGGAGTTACTGTCATCTGCTGCTCCCCCAGCCCACTGGGCTGGATGGCATGGACTGTTTGCTGATCTGTTCTCCTAGGGCATGGGAAGTGGCAAGCAACAAATTCTTTAATCCTTTTCTTCTGCTCTCCCAGGAGATCCTCTTCCCTCAGCCCTTTTCTCTAGCTGCACTTCAGTGGACCACAAAACTGAGTTAGAGGGGGAAGCTTGGCAGGAAGGCACACAGTACTGTGAAAGTCCTTCCTTCTGCCATCCCCATCCCCCAGTGGGAGAGGGCTGGGTTTGGAATATGAGAGCACAATAAACTTGATGTCTAGGGCAGTGGCCCCCAAATCTGTGCCTGCTGCTTTCCAGGTGTGGAAGGGATGGCACTTCTCATTGGAGCCTATGCTTCCTGTCAACTCTCAGGTTTCAAGAGGGCAGTTTTCTAGGGTTGGAGACTGCTGAGTGCTAGCCAAATCTATCAGGAAAAGGGAGATATAGAACAATTTTAGACGTGCAACTTGAGTTCAACTTCCTTTAAAATTGTTGACTGTTTTGTAGGGCTTATTGGATAGAGCTAAAAGAATGTGCTCAGGGCCAGAGCCACTAACCTGTAGAAACCAGGTTATTTGTGGGATTTATAGCAATTCCACAATTTTTAGCAACATGAAGATCTTAAGTGGTTTGGCAAGGTTCACTGGAGTCTTTTGAACTTCCATTCAGCAAATCCAGAGCACTCTTGGGTCAGGTGTAAACAAAATGGTCCTTAAAGGTAAAGCCAGCCAGTATGATGCAGTAACTCAATGCAAATGGCTTACAGGCTCCTTGACACAATTGGAAAGCCACCCATAAATGTGACAGGCAGAGATGAGACCCCTGTAGGGAGGGGAGAGAGGGTGTGTGTGTGTGTGTGCGCGCGTGCGTGCGTGTGCGCGCGTGCGTGCGTGTGTGTGCGCGCTAGTAATTGAACTAAGGACCTTGCCCTTGCCAGGCAAGTGCTTGCACCACTAAGTTACATCCCTGGCTTTTTTCATTTTGATGGACAGGTAAAATTACATCAGTGGAAACTGAAGAACTTTTGTGTGGACATAGCTACCACCTTACCAGTGAGCTTTTATCTAGTTGGGAATCCATGTTTTAAATAGTGAGTTAAGGGCCGGCCAGATAGCTCAGCGGATTAAAGTGCCTGCATAGGCAGACACAGGTTGGGAATCTGCAACCCAGGGTGCACGGAAGCTGAACTGGCAATTTAGGAGCCTGGGTGGCATCCGACTGTAATCCCAGTACTCGGGAGGCTGAAAAACCAGAAGAATCACTACAAGTCCTATCTGTGTAGTGAGATCCTGTACTAAATACGTAAAAACAAATAATTGGTTGAGCCTAGTAACATCAAAGTGCTGGCTGTAATTATTAGAGGGAACAGGCACGGTACAATGTTACCTTAATTCCTGCCTTGGTCAGTGTTTTCTACTTGTAATCACTTTTACAAGTTCCCAAAAAGAAGTCCTAATCTCTGTCTAACCTGCAACCAGGTGGATAAGCCCCTAGTAGGGTTTAGCCTCATGTCTGGCTCCCTAAAGTCTCCTCTATTAGCAAAACCATTTTATTCCAGAAAAGTTCTACGCACAAACGTAACCACCTATAGAAGGAATTTGGCATCTAAGCCTCCCACCGCCTCAGTGTTCTGTGCATAAGGAAGGTGTCTTCCGGGGGTCGGGTCCGAGCTTGAAGGCGGAGTGGGGGCAGCCCGTCCACGGTCAGGTGTGGCGATTCATAGCACAACGAGTCTGGGTCACACAGCACGGTCATGTCGGGCCCCGGTCCAGGTGGCTCCTGTTAGAATCGGTGCCCAAAGCCACGTTAGACTCGAATGAGTCGGTAGCGAGGGATGTGGGAGGGGGACCCAGCGGCTGTCCCGTCACCTTCGGGGGTGGGGCTCGGGCCTGCGGCGGCAGCCTCTCCCGCAGCGCGGCGTTCAGAACCCGCTCCTCTGGCACCTGCAGGCTCACCAGGTTCCGAAAGAGCCGCCGCGAGCGCGGCACGTTCAGCCCTGTGGGCGCCAGAAATGGGATGAGCCGTGCCTCGGACCGCCACATCTCCCAAGCCCCGCTGGCATGCCCGCCTCACCCTCTGCCACGCTGCTCTCCAGGCTGCAGCGGGCCTGGAACGACTTCTGCAGCTGCTGCTCCACGGCTTTCGCGGCATCAAACGGAGCCGCGGCGCGGGCGACCTGCAGCTCGAGGCCCAAGGCTAGGCTGCTTAGCAGCACGGGAGCCTCGAGCTCGTGCGGCGGGGCGGGTGGCGGGTCCGGCCGAACTGGGGACAGCACAGGCGCCAAGCGGAAGCGGACCTAGGGGCGGAGAGCGAGGCGGTGAGGGACAGCGTCCCGGCGAGCCTGAAGCTGGGGCCGGGGCTCCCCGCCGCTCACCTGCCGCTCCCTCTGGGCTCGGGTCCGTTGGCCCGCCCGCCCCTTCCGCCGCCCCAGGCTGCAGTTCCGCGGCTCCGAGCTCTCGGGCAGCGGGCTCAGACTCAGGTCCAGGCCGGGCTCTGGGGCTGGGGGATCTGGGGGTGGGCCTGGGACCGCCACAAACTCCGGCTCGGGGTCCCCACACCCCATCATCTCCGGGTGGCTGGGAGGGTGCGAGGTTGCAGGTAGCTCCGGAATCACAGACTTCACACTGGCCGGCGGCTCTACTCACCCTCCCCTCCGGGCATCGGTACCGGAAACCGTTAGCCTTACCCATAGACTTTGTCCCGCCCCATCGGCGCTCCTGGTACGTCATTTCCTTTGCTCCGCCCTCAGTTTCCCAGAGAGTTTCGACTCACCAACTCTCTCTCAGACCCTGAGACAAGGTGTTAACTAGTGGAACCTTAGGACTCCTATGGGTCCACATTAGGTTCACTTCTTTCCAAAACTCCAGTACCGCTACTTAGCCTGTTTGAGTTTTTCCGCAGTTGCAGATGGGAGGTTGAGTCTGAAGTCAGCCCTCGCTGTGCAGCGCCAAAAGGAGCAACTTTTACTAGACGACCCAGTATCTGCGTCTAGATCGCCCTAAGGACCATTGATATTGGAGAAATACAACTACCATCCGGCTAGGTGTCAGATGTGCCAGACATCAAAGAATTAATTCCAAGGGATAACAAAAGTCAAGAGGAAAGGTTTTTATTAAAAGCCCTAGAGAGATATAAGGGGTCTTGAAAGTGGGTTGCCATGGGGGCCACTTCTCCAAGAATGTTTCATAGAGCAAAATCAGGAAGGGACCAAACTGTAATCAACCAATAAAATTACAAGTAGCTGCTTAGCTAATATTGATCCAATAGGGAAGCGTGTACATAGCAGGGGTCTGTGGATACAGGAGTATCATTAAAACCCTTGGAGCATAAGACTAATTTTGTCATCAAGGCACATAAACATGGGACCATTAGACCCACATTGTTTTTTAGAGTATTTCTATTGAAGAATTACTGATTTTAACTTTATGAACTATTGTATTAAACAATGAGTACTTAACAGGAAAAGATCACAAAAATATATTGTTTTTAATATTTACTATTTATAAAAAGCATCAAAATTGTCAGCATTGACCGGTTTTGGGTGCACAAAGTATGAAAAGAATCAAAAATAAATTCCCATATAAACTACAAAAGAAATCAGTGGCACTCTACAAAAAAATAATCTTTACTTCAGTTATCACACCTAAGGCAGTCTGCACATACAATAACAGCCCATTCCATATACATGCATCACCTATGCTGTCTTTTGCTTTCTGGATTTTTTTTTTCTGGCCTTTTTGTCAAGATAGTTGACATCTCAGTGGTCTTGTTGTTTCTTAGATTATACAGTGTGTGGTTAACAGGAACATAAACTATCAACAGAATAAACTATTAAATCAATATGTATTATACATTTAGAATAGACATTAACTTTCTCTTATCAGCTTTGTACTCCTTATAAAACCTAAAAGATAACGTCAGAAATAAATTCCCGGGGCTGGAGAGATAGCTCAGGGGCACAAGTGCCTGCCTGGCAAGTGCAAGATCCTGAGTTCGATCTCCAGTTCCGCCAAAATAAATAAATAAATAAATAAATAAATAAATAAAATTCCCTGTGAACTGCAATGAAAATGCCAATGGAACTCTTTGCTTCAGCTGTCATCATGAAAGCACTCTTCACACCTGAAAACTGCATGCTCCATGCACACATCTTGCTTGCAGTAACAGCATCTGTGCATAAATTTTCTTTCCTATGTGGCAGTCTCATTGCCTATTTTGTAACTCTGTTTTGTCAGGAGCTTTCTACTATATTATAAAACATGCACTTAGCAGGTAAATAAGATGTCCATAAGATACAACATCAAATATGTAAGGAGTACTAAGAGAGCAACATTTTCACACCAGCTGTCTACTTACTTACAAAACCTAAAAGATAACATCAAAAATAAAATTTAGGTAAACTATAGGATAAAAGTCTACCACACAAATGAGCTCTGCTTCAACTGTCACAACTAAGATAGTCTTCACATATGACAATTGCATGTTCCATACACAAGTATAGCTTACACAGCACAATGTTTTTGTTTTCCTGTACTTTCTTGTAGGATATAGTTGACATCTTTGTTGTTTTCCTGTTGTCATAGCAAGTTGTTGTGATGCTGTGCCTTCCTGTTGACCTGTCAGCTCATCAATGTGCTTCACAATAATTTTGTGTACTTTCCTGGGCAGAAACCTTTTGTTTTTACTCTGCTGATTTGCTTTGTAAACTATTAAACTATGGTACACATGTTTAGGACTGAATGAAACACAATCATTGGCCAAAGCTTTGTGTCAAGTGACATCATAGCTGCTGCATGATTCATCAGCAACATGGACTCCACCTTTGGTTTTGTTGTTGAAAGTTGCTACCTCAGCCTTCCATTTTGTTCATATTTCCCTATCAGGATTTCCATTATGGTGAAATGTTGACATCAGCAGTACCAATTTGCTTTTCTTTGCCATATAGGAGACCAATGTTATATCTTTCCAAAACTCAAAGATTATACTGTACAATTCTCTGTTTCAAAATCACAACATTTTACCTGGAATTTCTGCTTTGTTCCTGTATGCAGTTCCTGTGCTGGTCAACTTGTGCTGTTAGCAAATCAGCTGGAAGCCATTCAGCTGATGATCAACTGTTTGTGAGGTGGCAACAAGTCTGTTGGCACCAGCATTTGCTTTATTACTCCACAAATAAGAACCTGATGGCCAAGCTCTAGAATACCTATCTACACTGAAAAAAATAGCCTTTTGCATCTACAAAGGTATACACTTTTATGCCATATTTTGACCCATTGCTTTTCCATAAGTCTTTTTTTTTAATGTGGTATGAGGAATCAAACTCAAGACCTTGCACTTGCCAGGCAGGTGTGTGCCTCTGAGGTTACATCCCAGGATTCCCTAATGCTTTTACATTCCTATGATCACCCTGAGGAATCTGTGCTAAGTATAGCAGAACTAAGAGGGCTTTTACGTCAGCCAGTGAGGTGTCAGAATGAATGAATATACTTTTGAATATGGCTATAGGAGCATGCGGAATGCTCTACTTGCATTTTTTAAAGAATTATTTATTTTATTTATTTATTTATTTATTTATCTCTTGTTTCAGAACCTTTGTTTGTTTGTTCACTCATTTTTATGGCCGGCTCAGCCCGCCTCGAGAGCAGGGCTGGCGCAGCATGTGGTCCCTGAAGCTGCCCAGGCTTTCCCAAGCAGGTGCTTTAGACCACTGAGCCATCCCACCGGGCCCCTCTACTTGCATTTTGGCCTTTGCATATTTGATACTATGTTACAGTATTTCATATGGTAAAACATCCAACCTTGCATGGCAGTGCCGGCATTCTGTCTAATAGATTCCACTCCTGCCCAGAACGTCACTGTATTTTCAGGCCTCATTCTCACAGTGAGTTGTTCCATTTGGCTGCATGGCCATTTCACAGCATTTTGCCTAGTCACATATGGACTCCCGTCGCTGTTTCTTCCTCATCTGAATCACAGAGGTCTGCATTCCCTGTGTCTATACCAATCGATTCTGGTTCCATTTCACTGTTACAGAGACTTTGGCTCAGGTAGCACTTCAGTTACTCTGCTCTTGTTGCTGGGACAAATACTTGCCACCCAAAATGAAGGAAGGAAGGCTTTATTTAGCTCACAATCAGAGGTGGTTTCAGTCCATATTCAACTGGCTCCAAGGCAGAGTAGCACATGGCACAAAGAGCAGCCATTCGTGATGGTGGTGAAGAGCAAGAGAGCAAATGGGAGTAGGGGCAACAATGGCAGCAGAGAGCAAGTCCGTCTCCCTTACGTTGCATTCAGGCTGTGGGCCCCAGGCTGGGTTAGGCACTCATACCCGTAATCCCAGTAGCACTTACACCCACAATCCCAGCAGCAGTTACCTGCATAATCCCAATGGCATTCACATCCATAATCCCAGCACTAGATCATGAATTTTTTATGTATTTAGTACAGGGTCTATAGTGGCTCATTACACAGATTGGACTCATGGTGATCCTCCTGTTTTCAGCCTCCCTAGGGCTGGGATTACAGGCATGCACCACCACGCCCAGTCTCAATCGCTGTCTGAGCGCACCCCAGGAGTGGGGCCGGCACAGGTACACTGGAGATCAAACCTGGTCCCTCAGTCTGCCTAAAGAGGTGCTTTAATCTGCTGAGCTATCTAGATAGTCCTTGGATCATGAATTAGTCACAAACTCTAGAAGCCACCCCATGACTGCACGAAGCTCTGGGTGTCACCTAGGTACAAACCATAATATGTGGCTAATGTCCAAGCCACCAGCACCATCACCATCCACCCCCACTACTTTCCTGTTATGGGAGCATGTATTTTACCACAGTAGATCATCTTTGTCATCCATGCCCGAGTAATCTGATGATTCACTTTTGACCTCCTCCAAAGTGTGCAGATCTGAGTTGTTATGTTCCATTGTACGGAACTGGGCTGCTTTCACCAAAAAAATCAAAACAAAAACTATCCCTTAAAACAAATGGTAGAGTGGTGTGGGTCTATTGAAAGCTCTGTGATGCTCCTATAAACATGGAGAAGCAGTTAGCTAGAGCTGAAAGACAGATCCAAGTCTCCCATTTTGCCTCTTTTGCTTATGCGCACATGCCTTGCTGCTCGTCATACCAAATGGGCAAACACATAGATCGTCTCCTGTATCCCTCAGGGAAAGGGAGTGGGACCCACGACTTGCTACTATAATGCTGAAGTACAAATTTAAAATAGAAAAGTAAGAGAGAGAGAGAGAGAGAGAAGCTGGGCGTGGTGGCTCACGCCTGTAATCCCAGCACTTGGGAGGACCCGATTCTTTCTGGATACCTACTAATTTCTTTGTAATTTAGCAGCTTATAATATTATTGAACTGTGCCTTTGTCATACCTTTGTCAGTTCCACACTGACTTGATCACTAGAGTGAGCCTTTCTGAGACAGACCCTGTCTCAAAAAGACAAAAAAAAAAAAAAAAAAAAAAGAAAGAAAGAAAAGAAAAGTACCGGATCCTCCATTGGAAGTAGTCTTTATGTCCTGAGGAAACTGACCTCAGCTTATCTATAAATTCTAATAGAAAAAACAGAAACATTTTTGGGACTGGGGGGTCAGGTTCTGATCACTCCCCAGCACGTCTGATGCCTATCTGGACTTCCTGGACTAGGTAATGATAATTATAGCATAATTCTCAAGTTGCTGCCCATTCCTTAGAGAAGCTTGGAAGCCTGGCCAAGCTTCCTCTTAAGGCCTGGCCTTCCTCAGATGGGTCTGTAGCCCCAGTTTGCATGTGTGCTCCTCTTCTACACTGCCTCTCTTGAGGACCCGTTACTTTCTGGATACCTACTAACTTCTTTCTAACTTAGCAGCTTATATTATTGAACTGTGCCTCTGTCATACCTTTGTCAGTCCCACACTGACCTGATCACTAGAGTGAGCCTCCACCCTGGATAGAGTAATTCCTTCTATTTTATTCCTTTCATTTTTTTTGGCAGGGGTGGGGGGGTGGAATCACTATGAAGCCCAGGCTGCCCTCAAACTCAGAAATCCTTTTGACTCAGCCTCCCAGTGGGATTACAGGTATGTACTACTTTATTCTATATTTTATTTTGCTTTATTTTTTAATGTATTTAGTACAGGGTCTCACTATGCAGGTTGGACTTGAAGCAATCTTCCTGCTTCCAGCCTCCCCAGCGCAGGGATTACAGCTGTGCGCCACCACCTAGGCTCAGCACCCCTAGAGGCAGGGCCGGCGCAGCATGTGGTAATAGGGATTGAACCCCAATCTTGCCAGCCCTATCTACTCTTTATTTTTAAAACTTTTCAAAATATTAAAAACTGTTTTCACTGATTGTTGATAATATTAAATAATATTAATAAATATTAAATTTTCAGAGAAATCTTTTGGGTGTGACAAGTAGCAGAACATTTCTCTGCCTCAGAGCTCTTCAAGGAATCCTGTAGGATTGATTGATTGATTGATTGATTGATTGATTTTTGTCTTTTTGAGACAGGGTCTCGCTCTGCAGCTCAGGCTGGCCTTGAGCTCATTTTTGTAGCCCAGGCTGGTCTTGAACTCACACTGATCCTCCTGCCTCAGCCTCCCAAGTACTGGGACTATAGGCATTCGCCACCACACCCAGCTCCACCTGTAGGATTTAGAATGAAACCCAAATTCCCTGTTTTTATTCCTGGAAGTCGACCCTACCTCCTCCTCCTTGGTCCCCTGGCTGGCCTCAACCCTTTTATTGCCCTCATTTCTGCTTCACTGGGTGAATCTCACATACAACACTTTGGAAAATGCTAAATCTTTGGAATTTTTGTTTTTTCTGCTTTGTTTTCTATTTTGGTTTGTTTTTTGGTGTTGGGACTTGAACCCAGGGCCTCAGTGTTGCAGGCTGCACTCCCACTGAGCTAACTCTGGACTCCTGATTCTTCTGCTTTCCAAGTTTTTACCTTGTACTATTTTCCTGGCTTTCCTCCCCTCTTCTTCACACTTGCTGTGTATCTTGGAGAGGGCTCCCTTGAGTCCTGGATCCATTCCTTGGACTTTGTTCACCATAATAGCAGGCCTCCCCCAGCGCAGAACCTGACATTCAGGAGGTGCTCAGTAAATGTTTGGGATGTGGAATACTCCAAAGGGTACTGACTCCTCAATCTGGCTTTCCCACCTCCTGAGTTCAGCACAGGCCTCAAGACTCACATTCCCTCCCTCTGACATGCTACATCTGACCTGGTGCTGTCTCCCTTCCCAAGGACCCCAGGACTGGGAAGATACCAAAGCCCAGGTGGATGTGGTGGTGCATACCTGTATGCCTCACACTCCAGGAGGCTGAGGCAGGAGGCCTGTAGATTTGAGCCAAGCCAAGCCTGGGTCACTTAGAAAGACCCTGTCTCAAAAATAAAAATACGGAAAGTAGCTGCAGATACAGTTCAGTGCAAAGGGCCTGTATTTAATCCACAGTACTGAAAAACAAAAACAAAAACACATAGCCTTCTGGGAGTTACACAGAGGGGCCACCACAAGGAAAAGACAGAGGAAACAGCACTGCCCCAGGGGACTTAGTGTCACTGTCTCAGACTCATAGCACAGAGTGGGGGTTGGGGTCCAGGGCAAAACAAGGTTTGAGCAGGCAGCAGTACAGCAGAGGAGACCAGGCTCGGTTGTGCTCCATGACTCTGCTCAGACCCTGCCTCCTCACCGCACTCCCTCCTCTGAGGGCACTATCCAGCCCTCCTCACCTTCCACCTGCAGCCTGGTAGCAGCCTGCTGCTCCGGCACCCAACAACAGGTTGTCACCTAGGAGACCTTCAGGACAGCACCGCAGGTGCCTGGGGACACCTGCCACCCACCCCTTTTGTGCCCAGGTCCCCAGGGTCTGTCTAAGCTATATATCAGCCTTTTTTTTTTTTTTTTTCATTGGGACAGAGTTGCCAAGTTTCCCAGACTGGGCTCAAACTTGAGGTGTCCCTGGCTTCAGCCTCTCACTGGGCTGGAATTACAGGCATGTGCCACCAGCTCCAAAGGCTTTATTATTATTATTTTTTTAATTTTTTATTTATATATATTTTGAGACAAGGTCTCACTATTCAGTTCAAGCTGGCCTTGAACTCACAGTGATCCTCCTATTTCAACCTCCCAAGTGCTAGGTTTATTGGTGTACACATTCACACCTGGTTCTCACTTTCTTTTTATTGTATAAAAACTCTATTGTAGCTACTGCTGGAGCTTGACTCCCCTCCATAGAGACTTTGGTACATGTTTTTACAAGATGAATGCCTGCGCTGTCCCCAGGACATGCTGAGGCAGAGCTTGAGACTGGGCATGATGGTGCATGCCTGTAATCCCAGCATTTAGGAGGCAGAAAACAGGAGGATCACCACGAATCCAATCTGTGTACTGAGACCCTGTAGACCCTGCACTAAATACATTTTTTTTAAAAAAGTGACAAGATGGTCAATAAATTAATAGAAATATTCTCTTTCCAGAGGTCAGGAGTCAGGTCACTGTAGCCTCACAGATAGCCTCATGGCAGCCTTGGCAGAATTACCTCAAGTGGTAGTGCAGTGCTGGCAGGGGCACCGCAGTCATCAGTGCTGCCATCAGCAGCAGCTTCTTGGGTACAGGGGCTGAGTCAATGCCAGAGTGTCAGGGGGTAGGTGCTGGATGCCTCCCCAGCCTGTCTGCACAAGGAGCATGGAAAGGTTTGCTGGCATGGGGACCCTCAATGGCAGTGGCTCCCTCCTTGGGCCTCTTTATACCCAGACCAACATGACTGTCATGGTCCCAATGTGACAAATGTCTTCAACCTGGGTTGCTGGCCAGCTTGAGATGTTTCTGTGCCAGCAGCATCTTCGGAGCTTCATCTTTGAGGGATGTATCCTGGGAAGAGTCAGCTATGTCTGACTCCTTGATGGGCAAGGAGAGAAGCTAGATGCAGGACTTCATCTTCAAGACCTCCATCAGCTAGCCCAGCTTTGTGCCGGGGATCCACTCTTTGGCCTCTGCCTTGGGCCTCTGGGCCCTCCAGCTGCACCTGTGTCATCCACCATGCGGAGCAGGCCCCAAAGGTCTTTGGAGTGGGAGTGGCAGTGAGCAAGCAGGACTCGGGATCCCTCAGGCTTCACTTCTCTGCCTTCTTCTTGAGCTCCCTGGCCCAAGAACCAAGAACACTGCACCCAGGAAGCTGTCCTGAGTCTGGGCCACTGTGGGAGGCAGCTTCCAGTCCTGGCCTGCACCTCGACAGGCTTTCAAGAATGCTCATCTGGAGACACAGTGACTGCCATGTGAGGCTGGTGTGGGAGAGGCCAATACCACGGGCAGTAAAAAGAATTTAGCAGGAGTCAAGGATGGTGGAAAGGTTCAGTTTTTTTAATGCACTGCGTGAGAACAGTGGCAAGCCTAAGAGGACTGGGCCATCGGGGCGGAGGCTGTGACTTTTATATTTGATTTCAACAGAAGGAAGTGTCTGGAAACGTCATCCCAAGGGTGCTCTCCTCAGGTCCTAGTGGTGCCACTGTCCAGCTTAGTTCTGAGGACAGCCAGCTGCTTGTCTGAAGGGTAAGCGTATGCGGCCCACAGGGTACAGAGCTGAGACTGACCAGTGTCAGTGATCAAGGGGATCAGAATAAGACATATGTTTAGACTTGAAAGGGACTTTGGGCATTCTCTTGGGTTGAGAAGAAAAGCTATTCTTTAAGATGCAATAAGCGGTTAGAGCCTGAGTGTTGCCAGCTTCATTGTGGTACACAGCTTCAAGGTGCAAAGTTAATGTTCGACTACATCACTCAGCCTCAGTGTGGCCTTTAAAGAACCATGGTAAATGGCCATGGTATCCCCAGTAAGTGGCTGTGACAGGGAGGGGAGCCAGCCAGCCTTTGGGCTCAGAAAGACCCTGGTGCCAGCTCTGCCCTTCCTTGAGAAAGTGAATTAAGCTGTTTGAATCACACTTCTTCATGTGCAGAACAGTGCGTTTGTTCCATTTCACTGTGCGAAGGTCACGGGCCTTGCTCCATGCCTGCAGCCCAGTGAGTGGGGACGCACGTGTGTAAGTCTCCCCCTGCAGGTATTCATACAGAAATGGATGTGACTGTGAGTGGGGACCAGAAGCCAGAGCATCTCTTGCCTCCAGACCTGCAGAAAAGCAGCCGTCGGGTCCGGAGCCCCAGGCTTACACGTTCAGAAACTGCAGGGCTGGCTCAGAGTTGACAAGCCTGCTGCAGTCAGGGAAACCCATGCTGAATGGGAATGTAGATTGCTGGGCTTTTGAGGCTTGCACCCGGTGCCTAATAAAAGTGCACATTCCTGCTGGGTGAAGTGGCTCTCACCTGTAATCCAGCAGTCTGGGAGGGTGAGGCAGGAGAATTGCAAGATAGAATCCAGCCTGTACAATTTTTCTGACTTATCCAGACCCTGTCTCAAAAACAAACAAACAAAGAGCAACAACAAAACAAGCCCAGGTGTGTAGTCTTGGCACAAAGGCCCTGGGCTCAAAGTTGCTTTTCTATTTTTTGAAACAGGGTGTCACTCTGTTGCTCATCCTGGTCTTCAACTGGAGATACTCCTGCCTCAGCCACTGGAACAACTGGAATTACAGGCATGTGCCACCAAGCCTGCTAAAAATAAAATTTTGGGGGCTGGGGAGATAGCTCCGAGGCACAAGTGCCTGCTGGGCAAGTGCAAGGTCGTGAGTTTGAACCCTGGCCCCACAAAAAAAAAATAAAATAAAATAAAATAAAATTTTTTAAAGGGCTGGAGATGTAGCTCCGTGGTGGAGCTCTTGCCCAGCACGCAGGATCTGACCCCAAGTTGCAGGTCACCCAGGTCATTTCCATCGACCCCGTTTCCAGATCAGCAAACTGTGGCTTTCAGAGGCCCTGTAACTCCTCCAAGGCCCCAAGGTAGAGATGCGGGGCCCAGCTCTGGCGGGTCTCGAGCCCCTGCTACTAAGCCCTGCTTTCTCCACCTCCCTGATGGGGCCTGTGGGTTGCTCCCCCCTCCACCTGTCCCCTGCTATTTCTGAGGACTGCCCTTAGGCAGCGTGGACATGCAGACCATTAGGACAAGTTTCCATCAGATGGTAGCAAAGGGCTTTGGGGAAGGAACACAGTGGGCACATTTTTCTAAGGTAGTTGGGCATCCTGATCCTTCCCTGGCTTCCTACAGGGATGGAGGAGACTTTCCTAAAGGCTGGCCAGGGAATTCAGTGTTCCCTGGAGAGGTGATAGCATTCCATGACATCTGGTGACGTGGCCGTCAGCGTGGCCCGCACCTGCCAGTGGGCACATGCTCACGTGGGCATGTTCACCTGCCACTCATAACCACCCCATTCAGTCCTTGTGCCACCAAGAGAGTGGCAGGCACAGGAGGACCTCCTGCTGGGATCCTGGGCCATGCAGGCAGGGAGAGACTCCCTTTAAGCCATGCCACTTGGGAAACTCATCCTGCCTTTTGGTCCCACACTGGTCCTCCAGACTGATGCAGCAAGGGCGAGGGAAAGTATCCTGTAGGTTCCAAAACACCCAGGACACCCAGTGTGAGTCGAGGGACCAACAAGGTGGGCAGGAAGACCTGAAAAGTGTAGGCCCACTCCGAGCACCAGGCTCGTGAAAGGAATGGTTCCAGCACCCACTGGGGCAGAGATGATGCCAGGAGAGTGGCTGAAGATGACCTGGGATCAGGACAGGAGGAGGAAGTGGAGGACCTGTCTCCTGGAAGGGACTGCAAGGCAGCTGCGGAGAAGCAAAGACCCTGTGCTGGCACACCTGGCCTGGAGTAGAGAAGCGGTGGAAAGGCTGGTGTCTTTGCTTCTGAATTGTGGGGGCTCCCAGCCTCCTCTACATGGGAGCCTGGGCCCTGCCTGGCTTCAGTCCCTCTCTCAACAGATGCTCTGCCAGCACAGAATTCCCCCCCTCCCTAAGATTAAGCTGAGCTGTCCTTCCAGCTTTTACTGCTCCTGTCTTTCTCTTTCTAGGGTCTTCTCTTCTAAGGAGCAGCTGATCTCCAGCATCCTGGACCCCCAAACCCACCACCTGGGAGCTGCTTCAGGAAATGTGCCGGGCCTGGCTGTCTCAGGCAGCTCTTCCCCAGGTCTCCTGAACTTCTCTGGCTGGGAGTACTGGGTAGCAAGAAGGAAAGGCCAGGGAAGGAACAGGAGATGCCAAGCAGAGGGAGTGATCCTAGATAGTAGCAAAGACCAGGAGGCAGGCATGCGTGTGTGCGTGTGTGCGTACACGTGAGGATGAGTGTCAGGGGATTCTGGGAATGAATCCAGGACCGTCTCACTGAGCTCTTTTTATTTTGAGGCAGGGTCTCAAATACTAAATACTAAATACTAAGTACTAAATTTCTCATACTAGGCTTAAAATTTCAATTCTCCTCCACGGGTCTCCCAGAATGCTATACGTGTGCACCACCACCACTCCTGGCTCAAAATTAGTGTCTTTAAATCTGTTATGTTTGGTTTGGTTTTTACAGTGCTGGGGATGGAACACAGGGCCCTCACACTGAGCTACTTCCCTATCCCTCCTCCCTTTTTTTGAGAGATGGTCTTGCTAAATTGCTAAATTGCCCTGGCTAAGTTCCAACTTGCAGTCCTCAAACCTCAGCCTCCCAGAGTACTAGAATTACAGGGCTTGCACCACCACACATAGCTTCTCTATCCAATTTTACAAGGAGGCTAAGGCCCAAAGAGGAGAGAGATAGTATCTCTGGAATGAATCCAGGCCTTTGACTTCTGCCCTAGCCCTGGTCCTCTGTGGTATGTGAGTCCCTCCTACTCCTCTCCCTGTTCCCGGGAGCAGACTTTGATCTGGGGCTTCTGAGGTACTCTCTGGGCAGGCCAGAGCCTTCGGTCTACCTCATTCTCTCCTGTGGCCCTGTCCTCAGGAGAGGAAGGCATTTTTCATACCAAGTTCTCTTTCTGCTGGATGAGCCAGTTCTCACCTGTAGTTTGCACTATCCCTCCAGCTTAGAACCTACCCAATACTAACCCTTTGTTCAGCCCTTTATTTCCACTTTAACATGCCCCTCCCTCCTGCCTTCTACCAACAGAAAATGTATTGAGGCTGGAGGGCATGACAGTGCATGCCTGTAATCCCAGCACCCTGGGAAGCTGAGGCAGGAGGATCACAAGTGCAAATCCAGCCGGGGCAGTTTGGTAACTTAGTAAAACCTTATCTCAAAATGAAATATTGACAAAAGTGCTGGAGGCATAATTCATTTAGAAATCCCTGGGATCAATCCCCAGTTACCACAAAAGGTGGAGGAGGGAGGGACCCCTAACCAAGCACTCTTCCCCCCGTGCCCCAGCACCAGGCTTCTGTCCTCAGGACCCCCACCCTCCACCTGCTCATTCCGCTCACCATCTCTCTCCCTGCTTGTCCCTATTTTCTATGACAACCCTCTGGATCCTGGAGAAATCCTATCACAAGGAAGTGATACTTTATGATCAAATAGTTCTCTCTAGGTGTTTCCTGGACCCCTGATTCCAGCTCTGCAGAGGTAAGGACATTGTCAGAGTGGAGATGGCGGAGATCCCAGATGGTCTGAGCCTGACATATATTCCACATCTTGGTTTAGCTGTGTTAATTTCCTGTGATTGCCAAAAGGAATTGCTCAAACCCCAGTCGATGCTCGTTGTGGTGGTACATGTTTATCCTTCCAGCACTCTGGGAGGCTGAGACAGGAGGATCTCAAGTTTGAACCCAGACTGGGTAACTCAGTGGCTTAGGGGATCTTGTCTCAAGGTTTTCAAAAGTAGAATGGCTGAAGATGTAGCCAAGCACAAAGGCCTTAGGTTTAAGTGCTAGTATTGGAAAAAGTACCAAGTAAAAAGCCACACCTTGAGCTAGCCTTCCTGAACACTGAATGCAGGTGTCGATGGTCAGAAGGTTCTCTGGGAAGCAGAGGAGGGGATCCTGTTGAATCAGGTCCAGGGTGGGGCTCCATCTGTGGAGTCGAATCTGCAGGAAGCAGAAGGGTTGAGAGGCAGCGTGGGCGGTGCTCACCTTTCTAAGAGCAGCACTAGCCTAGCACAGAGGTGGGGAGAGGCAAGACAGTTTCTGCTCTCTTCTTCAAACTGCTTCCTTCAAAGGCTTCCGCCATGATGCCTTCCCGGTGTCCCTGCTGAGCCGCCCTGTCCTCTGCAAGCTGGGCCCTGCATCCGTTCTGCCTCGATGTGCGTTGTGTCTCCCATGGCCCCACTCTAGTGTGGATGTCAGAGCTCACGCTCAGCCCCAGCAGGGCAGTAGTGGCCCTGAAACAAGCTGCTTGTGCCACTCTAGGCCTAGCAGAGAAGAGGGGCATCTCTTTGCCCTGTGAAGCTCTGGGCTTCCTGAGACCTGGGCTGAGTTATTTTCTGCCTCATCTACTTGCTCCACTGCATTAGGCCTGCAGAATGGGTCCGGGCCAGAGGGGCCGAGGCTGGACCAGGGCTGCAGGCTCCAGAGGCTACACTGAGTCCCCTGCCTCAGAGCCCCATCAGGGAGACCAGGCCTTTTGCTCCCTGCCATCCCTGACACTGCTCACTTGGCCACTGGAGACAGTGAAATGAGAAGGCACAAGACACTGCAGAGGATGGGGAACAGGAAGACAGAAATAACAGTCCAGGGGCCATCAGCTCCAGGAAAACAAAGAGCTGTTTAGGGGAAGGTGGCGCCTTGGAAGGAGCTTGGGGCTTCACAGTGGGCTGCACCTGCAACCTTCAAATATAAATATATATATTTGCTTGAAATTCTGAGACAGAATCTTTTTTTTTTTTTTGTGGGATCAGGGTTTGAACTCACAACCTTGCAGTTGCCAGGCAGGCACTTGTGCCACAGAGCTATCTCCCCAGCCCCCAGAATCTTGCTAACTCACTAAATTGCCGAAGCTACACTCCAAATGGGTGAGTCTCCTGCCTCAGCCTCTCGGCATGTGAGGATTACAGCATGTGCCACTATTTCCGACTGATGCCCTTCACTGGCATCTGTTTACCATACGAGGTGTCTGTGCCTAGGTTCCAGCTGCGGAAGGAAGGGCCCTGGAAGGAAAGAGACTAAGCTCCAGGTCCCGTGGTTAGCACACTGGGGCTGGGATCGAAATCCACACCAGCCTCTTACTCTGGGAGGCTGCCTCAGGGCCAGGAGAAGCTGGGGACAACAGCGCCATCTGCTCACTTCCAGGTGCAAAGAATCATCACCACATCTGCTGTCACCGCTCTCCTACCATCGACAGGTGTGCCCAGCTGTGCTTCCCACAAGAGGAGCTGAGAACCAGAAGGAGGAGAGAGGGTAGGCGGAGACAAATCTGGGGGTTGCCCCTCCCAGGAGCCGGCAAGCCTCCTTCATCGCGTGGAGTAGGCAGCAACCTTTTTCATCTTCTACCCGGGCCGCCCAGATGCTCAGTGCCAAAAGATGAGCCTGATCAGAATAACTAACCTCGATTTCTACCATGCTTCTGTTCCTGTGTGCTTCAAAATGAAGGTGACACCTCCTCACAGTGCTGACAGCATGACAGAAAAGAGACGACGTCAGGCAGAACTTGCAGGGCTAGGCATTGGGTAGGTGTTCAAACAACTCCCTCCTGTTATTATGATCTGGGTTTTGCACATGAGGAAATGGAGGCATAGAGAGGCAGAATGATTTGCTCAAAATCACACAGGCAGGACCCTTCCTCCCGTCCTCCACGACCTGCTGTGAGCTCGCCTGTCTCCCAAGAGCCATTTCCTTTCCTGCTGAGCTCCTAGCCCTGCTGCTGACCCCAAAGAGCAGAATAGCAGCAAATGGGCCACCAGAGCCATGGCGTGGCTACGAGAACCCAGCGGAAGGAGTGCGATGGGCACAGGGAGCTTTTCTTCTCCCTCCCACCTGATACTGGGGATTGAACCCAGGGCCTGCATAATAAACTACACCCCCCAGACCTTTTAAACTTGAGCTTGAACTTGTGGTCCTCCTGCTTCAACCTCCCATAGTGCTGGGATTACAGGCCTGTGCCGCCACACTGCGCTGGTGCAGGGCTTCTTGAATCTGCTTGGAAAGGGAGTGATGTTAGAAGGGCGGGGGTGGAATGCACTGAACGGAATGCCACACTGCCATGCAAGGTTGGATGTTTTAATGGACAAAATGCCTCAAGATGCTATCAGAGGGGCCTGGCGGGATGACTCAGTGGTCTAAAGTGCCTGCTTGGGAAAGCTTGGGTGGCTTCAGGGACCATGGTTCAAGCCTCGGCACCACATGCTGCGCCAGCCCTGCCCTCGGGGTGGGCTGAGCTGGCCATAAAAATGAGTGAATAAACAAACAAAGGTTCTGAAACAAGAAAAATAAATAAATAAATAAAATAAATTCTTTAAAAAAATGCTATCAGATAAACAAAGACTGAAATCCAAGTAGAATGCTCCACATGTACCTATAGCCATATTAAACAATACGTCTATTCTGACCCCTCACTGGCTGGACTAAAAACATTCATAGGTCTGCTGTACTTAGCACAGATTCCTCATGGTGAGCATAGGAATGTAAAAGGATTAGGGAATTCTGGGGTGTAGCTCAGAGGCACCACACCTGCCTGGCAAGTGCAAGGTCCTGAGTCTGATTCCTTTTTTTTTTTTTTTTTTTTTTTTTTTTTTTTTTTTTTTTTTGTCTTTTTGAGACAGGGTCTTGCTATGCAGTTGAGGCTGGCCTTAAGCTCACTTTTGTAGCCCAGGCTGGTCTCTGGTCTCGAACTTGCACCAATCCTCCTGCCTCAGCCTCCGGAGTGCTGGAATTATAGGCATGAGCCAGCTCGCCCGGCTCTGAGTCTGATTCCTGACACACACACAAAAAAAAACTTCTGCAAAATCAATGTCAAAATACGGCATAAGAATGTATGCCATATGAATGTGCCACTATTTCCGACTAAAAGATTTAAGTTTCTGATGCCCTTCACTGGCACCTGTTTAGCACACAAGGTGTCTGTGCCCAGGTTCCAGCTGAGGAAGGAAGGGCTTTGGAAGGAAAGAGACTAATCCCCAGGTCCTGCGGTTAGCACACTCAGGTGCTGGGATTGAAACCCACGCCAGCCCCTCGCTCTGGGAGAACCTATGTCCTTGAGTTGTGGTGTTATGGTTTGTGCCTAGTGGTTCCCCCCAAAAGCCTTATGCAGTCAAGGGGCGGCTTTTGGGGTTTGTGACTGGTGATTGTGGGTGTGGGTGCTGCACCCACCCTGGGGCAGCAGCTAATCTGCATGACAGTGTAAGGAGGGGAAAGAGGCCAGCTAGCTGCTGCAGCTGCTGTCATTCCCTTTGCCCTTTCCTTCTTGCTGCCGCCATGAACGGCTGCTCTGTGCCATGTGCCCCACTCTGCCGTGGAGCCAGCTGAGTATGGACTGAAACCCCCACTAACTGTGAGCTAAATGAACCTTTCCTTCCTTAATTCTAGGTGTTAGGGATTTTGTCCCAGCAATGAGAGAAGAGCAACTGAGAAATTTTGCAAATACAAAAATCTACTATTTTTTCAATTTAGACACTTATTCAGAAGCTCAGCCATCAGGTCCTTATTTGTATAGTAATAAGCCAAAGGTCACTGTGAGGCTGGATGCTCCCACCTTGCAAACAGTTGACTGGTTTCCAGCTAATCTGCTAACAGAGCACAAGTTGACCAAGTGTAGAAACTGCATACAGGAACAAAGCAGAAATTCCAAATGAATTGTTGAGATTTCAAAACAGAGAATTCTGTAGTACAGTCTTTGAACTTCAGAAAGATATTGTTGTAGGCAGCTAAATTAGATAGAAATATTATAGGCAGTCAGACAGGGCCAGGCCCTCAAGGAGATGGCACGGAAGATACGATATGCGGCAACTGTGAGAGGAATGGATGCTCCCGCTGTGGGACAGACCTGAAGACGAGCGATCGAGCAAATGCTTGCCTCCCTAAAGATAAGCATCCGGATTGGTCATCACGTTGAGGAAGCCATGAATAATCATTAATCCGACTACTACCAGCTACCCACTGGATAAACTCCTGTTCCATATTCGTGTCCTCTTGTTATGTGACTCACTTCCCAATTCAGTTCTGGTCTTAATCAATTTTACCTGAGCAATGGTGATTGTAATCTCATTGGTTGGCCATAGTTTTGTCCCACCTCATGACCACTTAAGTGAGTTCCCGTGTTCTCCACCTTAGACCTACTTCACTGCATGGCTTTACTCTACAAAAGTCCCTGGAAGCTACAGCTCCCTGGGAACAACAGGCCTGAGCCCCTCTTCTTTCCCTTTCTTTCTCCCAATAAATATTCTGCTCTTAACCTCTGTTTGTTCTTAAAATTCATTCTTTGGTTTTAGAGAACAAGAATTCCTCCAGGTACCTTTCAGGTTGGAAGTTTCATTTCCCCTATATCAATATAACATTGGCTTTTTTTGATTGTTTTTCTTTTTTAAAACATATAACATTGGCTTTCTTTTTCTTTATTCTTTCTTTCTTTCTTTCTTTCACCAAGGATCGAACTCTGGACCTTGCATTTTCCAGGCAGGTGCCCATGCCACTGAGCTATATCCCTGGAAATAGTGGCTTTCTTTTTTGTTGTTGTTTTGGTTTTTTTTTTTGGGGGGGGGATAAAAAGGCTTTATTGAGAGCAAGAGGATGCAAATACAAAAATCAAAAACTTATGTTGCATTTAATGAACTTTCCATTCTCTGTACAGTGAGAACTGGATGTTATTTGTGCATTTTCTAAGGGTCCTGATCTGCTCATGACATCTTTATGCAATGGGAAACCGAGGGGCAGATGCCTTAGAACTCTCACCAGGGCAGGAGTAAATGTTCATGCCTAGCTACTTCTTTCCTTTCTTTCTTTTTTTTTTTTTTTTCAATTTCTTTTATTTATTTATTTATATTTTTTATATTATGGCTGGCTCAGCCTGCTCTGGGGGCGGGGCTGGCGCAGCATGTGGTGCTGGGGATTGAACTGCGGTCCTTGTGGTTGCCTAAGCTTGCTTAAGGAGATGCTTTAGAACACTGAGCCATCTCACCAGCCCCTACTTCTTTCCTTTCTGCTTCACATGTACTACTGCGTGATCACTGCGTGCAATGGCGAGGCCTGCAATTAGTGCAGAGAAGCTCTGGAAGCCCACATTGCCATCCCGGCACTGGTCCTGTGCCTTCATGATTTTGTCCACAGCCAGAGGGTCTTTTTGATTTTCCAGAAATCCAGGGAACTCCTTCTCCATGAGTCTTCTCAGGTCCTCCTTTGCTAAGTAGCAGTTGTCCCCAGCAAATGTGTGAAACGTGAACACCATGGTTTCCATGGCATGCTCCATTTGGGAAGGCGTCTTGGTGAGGTCTGCTGAAACCTTAGCGTGGAGGAGCAGCAGATGCGGGCTGTGCAGGGGCGTGGCGGTGGTCAACACTGGCTTTCCATTTAGCAAAGAAAAGCAAACTGGTGCTGCTGATGTCAACATTTCACCTTAAGGGAAATGCTGATGGGGAAATCTCAACAAAATGGAAGGCTGAGAGCCGGGCGTGGTGGCTCACGCCTGTAATCCCAGCACTTGGGAGGCTGAAGTAAGAAGATCAGTGCGAGTTCGAGACCAGCCTGGGCTACAAAAGTGAGCTCAAGGCCAGCCTCAACTGCATAGTGAGACCCTGTCTCAAAAAGCCAGAAATTAAAATAAAATAAAATAAAATAAAATAAACATGTGTGGCATAGTTTAATAGTTTGCAAAGCAAATAGCAAGTGCAAAATATCACAGAAAAATTTTCTTAGGGCCCGGCAGGATGGCTCAGTGGTCTAAAGTGTCTGCTTAGGAAAGCTTAGGTGGCTGCAAGGACCACGATTCGATCCCCGGCACCACATGCTGCGCCAGCCCTACCCTCAGGACAGGCTGAGCCGGCCATAAAAATAAATAAATAAACAAAAGTTCTGAAGCAAGAAGAAAAATAAAATAAAATAAAAATTCAAAAAAAAAAAAAAAGAAAAATTTTCTTAGAGAATTAGGACAGGAGCTCATAAGAGATCATTTACAGCCAAGGCAAAAGAAAATATTTCCACCCGGGGAATTACACAAAAATATTGTGGAGCACTATGGTGAGCTGACAGGTCAACAGGCAGGTGCAGCATCACCATGACCTGCTATGACAACACAAAAACGATGTCC
Organism: Myocastor coypus; assembly: GCA_004027025.1. Lineage (NCBI taxonomy): Eukaryota > Metazoa > Chordata > Mammalia > Rodentia > Myocastoridae > Myocastor > Myocastor coypus. Next base: position 31,177 of record PVJA010021232.1, read on the forward strand.
ACTGTGCCTTAGAAGAAAGTACAGGAAAACAAAAACATTTGTGCTATCAGTGTACGCTGTACTCTTAGTGTATGGAACACACAGATGTCATGCATGAAGACTGTCTTGGGCGTGACAGTTGAAATAGAACTTATTTCTATGGTAGTTTTTTTGTTTGCCCAGTAGTTTACCTACTTTTCATTTTATTTATTTATTTATATTTATATTTAGTACAGAGTCTGTAGGGTCTCTCTACACAGATCAGACTCGTAGTGATCCTCTTATTTTCAGCCTCCCAAGCACTGGGATTACAGGTGGACACCACCATGCCCAGTCTCATTAATAGTCTCAGTGTGCCCTTAGTGACAGGGCTGGCACAGCACGCTGGTGGTCAAACCGTGCTCCCTGCATCTGCCTCAGCAGGTGCTTTAGTCTGCTGAGCTATCTGGCCGGCCCCTTCCTACTTTTTATTTTTGATGTTACCTTCTAGGTTTTGTCAACAAGTAAACACCTGATGTAAAAATGTTAATGTTTATTCTGAGTACTCATGCCATATTTGATACTGTATTTTACACTTTGTTTCCCTGATGTGTGCATATCTTACAGTATAGTAGGAAGCGCCTGACAAAACAGGAATAGAAGAGAGGGGACAAGGCTGCCATATGGGAACGCAAGCTAGGCATAGGTGGTCTCAGTGTAAGCGAGACAAGTGCAGGCAACATGGACATGTGATTGTCAGCATGAAGACTGCCTTAGGTGTGACAGGTGAAGCAGAGCTTATTTTTGTGGTAGAGCTCAACTGGTATTTTCACTGTCGTTCATATAGGCATTCATGACCAATGTCATCTTTTAGGTTCTACAAGGAAGTGCACAGCTAATGTGAAAATGTTGATCTCTATTCTAAATGCACAATACATATTAAGGATTTAATAAGATATTTTCTGTTCCTCAGAACTACACACTGTGTAACATAATACAATAAGATCCACCTGACAAAACAGAAAGACCACACTGAGATGCCAAGTATGTCCTACCAAAAGGCCAGGAAACAAAGCCAGAAAACAAAAGGCAGGCCCTGGTAGTGTAAGCGATGCCTGTGTGTGGAATGGGTTGTGGCCCTGTGTGCCGACCTCCTTAGGTGGAACCATTGTGGCAAAGATTAAGTTTCTGTAGAGTGCTGTTGGTATTTTCATTGTAGTTCACGTGGGAATTTATTTCTGATGCTTTTTTATATTGTGAATACCTAAAACCAGTCGATGTTGGAAATTTTAGTGCTTCTCTCTAAACTCTCAGTATTAAAAACTGAATACTTTATTTTGTGATCATTTTTATCTCCTTTTTTGATATAATAAAACTCAAAACATTAAAAGTAATGATTCATCAATAGACATAGTCTGAAGAATAAACATGGCTCTAATGGTCTAATGGCCCCATGTCTATGTGCCCCAATGAGTCTTATGCTCCAAGGGCTAAAACTAGAAGGATGATATCAGCTATTTTGAAATAATTGTCCTAGGCTAAGATGATTAGGGACAAGAAAGATGTCACCCTGGGTTTGAATATACGGTTGCTGGGCAAGATATCCTGGTGGAAGGACTTTTTTTTTTAATAGGGTCTCAATGGCTCCTTTTTGCAAGATGTTTTAGCAGAGTTTTTTGTGACTGTCACTGCCAGGCAAATATGTATAAGAATCCTTCGGTCATAGTCTCTGGGATTTATTTGCCCTGTTGTTCTTGTTGTTTTCAAGGTTGACACAAGTGACTCCATTTTTAGTCTGAGAACTCTTCATTCTCAAATCACATGGTAAACAAACAAGGATAAGAGAGGCGGGGAGCAGGTGACCCTGAAGATGGGCCTCTGGATTTCTGGAGGTGGTGAGGTCGACTGAGTCCATGAAGAGGAAAAGCTGTGTGCTCGGAATACAGAGGGGCAGGAGCACGATGCCAAGAATGAGTATGGCACTTTCTTCATTCTTTAGTGTTTTAATTTTTGAAACAGGATCTTTCTGTGTAGTTCAGGCTGCCCTTGAACTATTGTATAGCAGAGGCTGGCCTCAAACTGCATGGGATCCTCTTGCCTCACCATCCCCAATATCCTTGGGGGAGCGGGCTCCTTCCTAGCAACCTAGGTTCAGTCCAGGGTAGGCAGACAGCAGCTGGGGAGGACGCCACCTAGCGGACAAGGGTGGAGTAGCAGCCTCCGCCTCGAGGGGACCCGGTAAGGAACTTCAGGGGAGCTCTCTGATCAAAGGCCTAGCTGCAAGGGGACCTAGGTTTACACTCCGCAGCAAGTTCTCTGGCTTTCTTAATCTCAAACTGGGACACCATGGGGAACCACAAGAGATAAAGCACCTAGAGAGCCCAGCATGCACTGGGCCTCAGTTGGTGTCTTTTTCCCACCTTAGATGTGAGCAGGAAGGGTCCAGGCCAGAGCAATGAGTGCCACGGGTTCTGGAAGGGCCTCTGGGTTTGGGGCCAGGGCCGTGGCCCTCACAATGGGCTGGAGCTGTCACCCAGCTAGGTTCTCATCCTCTAGACCTCATGCCTGTCCCGTGAGGCACAGGGGACTGGAACGAGGTATCGGGTAGCTTCCCACCTGGACTTTGTGTCCCTTTACTGGTGTGCTGGAAAGACACTCCCGGTGCCAGTTCCTGGCTCCAGAGCCATAGCAGTGGGCATGGGGGCCTCCCAACTTGTTAAGTGGATTTGGAAAGCAATGACCAGCTGGGGAGAGTTTCTCAGCTTCTGGGCTCCTGTGCCCAAATAGGACAGGAGAGGGGAGGAGACTGACCAGGAGTCCCAGGGTGGTGGCATAGGCCATGATCCCAGCTCCCTGGGAGGCAGAGATAAGAAGATTGTCCAGGTCTAGCACAGCCTCAGCAACTTGGGGACTTAGTGAGACACTGACTTAATATAAAGCATTAATAAAGGGCTAGGGATATACCTCAATGCAAAGGTGCTGAGTTCGGTCCTCACTATTGTACAAAGAGAATTTAAAAATGAGTAGGACTGGGGAGAGCTTCAGAGGAGGAGGCTGAGAAGGTGGCCACCCTCTCTGTGTGGCCCCTTTCCCTTTGACTGCCACCTCGGTCCCGCCCTTTCTCTGTCTCTCCTGTTTGTGCTGTTTTCAGGTTATCTTCTAGAGAAATGGCCCGGAAATGGCTCCAAATCAAGTAGACCATCTTGGAACACAAGGGCTAGGACAAACATCTATAGAAGGAGGTGAAGAAGAGGCTTCCAGAATTGGAGGCTTGCCAGTTTGCCAAGCCGACTGGGGAAAAGAAGCTCCCTGCGTCAGGGGTGTTCCTGAGGCAGCTGTGCCCTGTGTACTGGCCGAACCCACAGTCAGGACCCAGATGTGCTGCCATGCATGGCTGCCCTGTACGCTTCCACAATCAGGATCTTTGACCTGCAGTTCAGTTGACAAAGGTGCCACAGGAAGGGGAGCCCCTTCCACCCTAACCTGGTCCTGGCCTCCCGGCTCCACTCCTAAGCCCTGTGCTCCTCTGTCTCCAGATGCTATGGTTCCGTTTGCCTAGGTCTGGAGACCACACACATGGCAATAGACACCACTGGTTCTGAGTCCTGAGGGCTGTGCTGAGCGAGGTAGGGGGCTGTGTGGGAGTGGGGTTCAACTGCACTTCAGCAAAGATAGCAGAAGAGGGGTGAAGCTCAGACCAGAAGAAACCCCTTGGCTTAGCAGTCTGTTAGGGGACGTGGAAGGAAAGGAAGGGGCTTCCCTGCACAGGAACAGCCAGGTGTGCTGAGCTGGCCTGAGGGACCGGGGTCGGGGAGATGGAGTCTGGCCCCTGGGGCCGGCAGAGACCAGGCAGGATGGAGGAGACCAGGCTGTATAATCCGAACTGGACCTTAAGAGCAATGACAGCCATGGGAGGCACAGAGCCAAGGAGTGGTTTGACTGGCTTTGGTGGAGAGATCTTGTGCACACAGACACTGTACACGTTGGAGAGTGAGACACGGTCTCTGATCTCTGATGCAACACACACTTGTGAGCCTGGCACTCTGCAGTGCTGAGGCAGGAGAATCCCAAATCTGAGCAAGGCCGTGGTCCCTCAGAAACCCTGTCTCAAATAAAAAACAAGAAAAGGCTAGGGATATGACTCAGCAGAAAGGAAGCCCTGGGTTCAAACCCAGCAGCCGCCCTGCATGAACAGCTCACCTACACTGCAGTGTGGTTGTCAAGGCCCAAGGACGAGACCAGCAGATCAACAACCAGGGGTTAAACCAGGCCAGGATGAGACACCAGGGCCTCCAGTCAGCCCCAGATGGAACAGGCGACTGGGTCTGAGCACTGTCAGAGGAGCTGTTGGCCAGGTGGGGGGTGGGGTGCAGGTCAGGGAGCTGAAGAGACAGAGGCTGGGGCTGCAGCCAGTGTCCGGCCTGGACAAGGACGAGGACCAGCAGACTTAGGGGGCCAGGGGCCTAGGCAAGATGACCTGAGGCATGGGTAGGACATCTGCATGGAGGGTCAAGCCTGGTGGCTCAGCTCAGGAGTTTTCAGTCCCCAGTTGCTCACCAAGTCTCCACTGCACCTGGAGCTGCTCTGTGGCCCAGCATGCCTGGTGAGGGACCTGAGTTTGCACAGGTCCAGGGCGCAGAGTAGTGGCCACTGTTGCGGGTTTGGCTCGGCCTCCAGGTCTCAGCAATGGCTTAAC